>JAVJIF010003865.1:0-82556 GCA_038442645.1 Agave tequilana
TTATGTCTTTACGTGAATAGTATTTTAACTAACTTTTGTGTCGTATTCCCCAAAAGCAGTTCTGGTTTTTGCACTTAGAAATAATGGCTACATCTAAACATCTTCTACTGTGATATTTTTGCAGGCAAGGGAGCGTACTAGCCCAATAAATGTTATCTAAATTGGATGTATATTTATAAGGGTAACTAAGCAAGTTTTGAAACAAATTTCTGTCTGATAGGGTCATTTTCCAGTCATTACTAATCATTAGAAACACTTGTCTTTCAAATTTAGACCCATATTGGCAAAAGTGAGTAAGCTTAATGGACGATGTTTATGGAAAAGTTGATGTTTCCCCAAACCACTTCCAAGATAAAGAAGCATCTGAGGATTGTTCCCCCACCAGGAACAGGACCGATTATTCATTGAGGTGTTATGTTATGTCATTGATTCCATGGATGTTTATTGTGTCTGTTCATTACTAATGCTTCCCTTCTTATTCATTTATCTAATACAGATCTTGAAGTCACTTGCGGGCAGTGAGAAGAGTAATGGGGGCTGCATCTATCTTAAACTTGTTTAGTCTACCACGTCTGTCCTGGGCATCTAACTCTTCTGATGATGATGATAAGGTTAAGAAAAAAAATATATACTATAAACTCCCCACCACCCACCCCCCTTCATGTTTTCTTGTTTCAATTAATGCTGATGATTTCTGCCTTCTATGATTGAAATGGTGGTTTTGACTAACAGGTTCAATTAACTAGGGCAGAAGTGGAAGCTTTGCGTTCAGAAATTGTAGATGCGGAAGAAAGAGAATCTCATCTAAAAGCTCAGTATGATCTGTTATTACTCATTTAATAGACCAATATTTCATTTTTGAAAAGGCATTTAGGTGCATTTTGCTTTGTGCATTGTAGATTGAAACATAATTGTTTTCCTCGGGACATATATTACACCAAAAAGCCCTTGTTGAAGTCACTGAAAAATGCCCAACTATAGAAGCAGGGTTTCATGGGTGTATCAAAAACAGTATATATTAGGACTTGGACGCAAACTGAAATTTGAGCAGATTAGGCATCATTTTTATTTTCCTTCCTTTCTTATGATGAATATGATATCACAACCAGCTATGTAGTTAGCTTTATGGAAATTCATCTTTCTTCTTGTAGGATCATAAATCTCACCCTAAAAAAGTTACCCCTTAGGATGGATAAGAAAATAAGATGGAATTTGATTTGGGTATGATATCTAAGATTAGATTCCCTTTGCAAAAAGTACAAAAAAAAAAAACTAAAAGATTATCAATGGCAAGGATCATTGTCTCCAATAGACTTAAGAGCTTGTGTAATTATCCTTTTGCATGTACTAAAGGAATCTCCGAGTAATGGATTATATATTGGGGGAAAATAATTCCTTACCCTGTTTTTGTTGGATGTGTTTTGAATGTAGAGGGAAAACTTGAGTTTCCCTCTCATTTGGTTTTGGTTTTAGTCCCACATTGGACATTGGATAGGAGATGAGAGATTGAGTAATATATATACTAACTCCTTTCATGCCTATTGTTATGAGTGTTGGGCCATGTGCCAACTCCCCACACACGTGCATACACGCTGAACTAAACCGGGACGGGTTCGAGTTCGGGTGGCGCGCCCATGACCTGCAGACACGAATGCAGTTTGATTCAGGGGCTCTGTCATGGTCGGGCGCACGTACTCCAGGCGCCGCCGGGCCCGTGACGTGCGCCGCGACGCGGAACGCGCGGAGCGCGCGAGGTCCACGCACGAGGACGCGCTGGGCGCGATCACCTGCAGTGGCTAAAGATGGAAAATAGGAATAGCTTTCTATTATTAGTTCCTAATTTAGTGGAGTAGTTAAGATAGGAATAAACCTTCTATTATTAGTTCCTAAATTAGTGGAGTAGTTAAGATAGGAATAAACCTTGCAGTGGCTAAAGATGGAAAATAGGAATAGCTTTCTATTATTAGTTCCTAATTTAGTGGAGTAGTTAAGATAGGAATAAACCTTCTATTATTAGTTCCTAAATTAGTGGAGTAGTTAAGATAGGAATAAACCTTCTATTATTAGTTCCTAAATTAGTGGAGCTTGTTGCTCCGGTTGGTTGAGGCCGCTGGCTATATATTCATGTAACAGACATTTCGTAAAAGCAAGCAAGTTGTTTCCATCTAATCTCTCCTCTTCGTTCTCCAAACAAAGCCTGCGACTGAGGGATATAACCTCGCCGGAGAAGACGGATCGTGACTACGAACTGCGTAGTCGAGGTCCAGCTGTCCGAGGGTTCAACGCCCTTGACAGGCTCTTGAACTTGGAACCTTTTTTGGTTTTACCTATTTAAATTTTATTTAAAATTTTGTTTTGATTTTTTTCAGGATTTTCTGTTCGATTTGACCGATTCTTCGGATCTGCTCACGTGTATCGCAAACTGTATGATTGTGTACGGATTTGGAGCTGGGGCTGTGATAATTGCTGGACCCCGAGAGGCTATAAATACAACTTCTCGCAGTTCATTTAGTTGTATATAAAAACAACTACAACTATCCTATCTCCCTTTATATTTCTCTTGTAACATCCGGTATAGCATAATTTCGAATTATTACTCCTAACCACCAATGAGTGAAAATTTTTATTATAATTATCCAATTAGTCTTGGGACTTAATAAGTGAAAATTTTATGTGTTATAAGTGTATTCCCATATATTAATTTGTGTATATACACCATATATATACTCACATTACATCATCATAAGTATGAATACATGTATTATATTACATTAATGGTATTGGGTAGAAATAAAGGCAACCCCCACCATGAGAATTTTCTTTTATTTTTTTAGACTTAGTGGAGGATGGTAGGTGAATAATTAGGGTTAAGATCCTCTTGAATTTGGGGGAAGACAATTTGATAGATGGATGGTGTTGTGACAAACTTGTAATATAGCATGGGAATGGATCTCAAAAGGGGCCAACTAAAGTTCTTCATTCTCTCCCTAGAAGAGATCTCTCAATGGCCAAGCGTTAGAAACCCCAAAACCAAATCCCCTCTCAACCTCTCACACTTTCTCTCAATCTCTCTCTCCCCTACTACTCTCACACTCTCTCCCTCTCGGCGGTGCGGCAGGCGGCAGCAACACACTGGCGCACCAGTGGCGCCGGCGGCGGTCAGGCGGCCAGGTGGCGGGAAGTAGGAGGTGAGGGAGTACCTTGTTTTTTTTTTCAGATTTAGAATCAATTTTAAATTTTCAGATCTTGTTTTATTTTTAAATTTAGATCATCATGTTAGGTCATGATTCATTCTTGGTAATTGCTCTCGGTTGTGTGAGGGAGATCCCTTCTTGATTCTTTCCTAATCCTTGCATTTTTGTAAACTAAATAATAGTTGTAAATAGAGTAGTAGATCTTTTATTTTGTTGTGAAATTTAGAAGATGTGGTTGAATTAATATGATGATGGATTAAGTATATAACTAAAATTAAAAACGTTCAAGGTAATAGCTTGATTATGATTCTAAAATTGGAGGAGAGGTTAAAAAATAAAGGGTTTTTCTTATATTTACCCCTCAAATTTTCTATATTTTTAAATTTACCCCCTAAATCTTCATATTTCTAAAATTACCCCTCAAAATCATCCCATATTTTTAAAATTACCCTACTGCTGGTTTCAGTTTGTCATTTAATAGTTTTTAAAGATGATTACCTAATTAACCCCACTAATACTTCTTAAATTTGACAGGATTTTGTTTCCAAGTTAGAAACATAGTTCAGTTTAGTTGTTCATAATAGGTGAAGCATGCACACAAATAAAAATTGAGAAACTGAAACAAGCACATTACAGTACCTGAAATTTGAATAAAAACTATTTAAAATTTGAATACAAACATAATACAAAATCTGTTTTTTTTTTGGGTTTTTTGAGGGAGACAAAGCGACAGTTTGAAAGAGAGAGAGAAAGGTTAGGGAAGTATTAGTGGAGTTAATTTGGTAATCATCTTTAAAAACTGTTAAAAGATAAACTGAAACCAGCATTAGGGGTAATTTTAAAAATATGGGATGATTTTGAAGGGTAATTTTAGAAATATAAAGATTTGAGGGGTAAATTTAAAAATATAAAAGATTTAAGGGGTAAATATAAGAAAAACCCAAAAATAAATTGTGAATTCTATAATTTAACACTCTTGAAATGGGACACAAATCTGTTAAACACTGAGACATATAAAGTTTGGTTCAACTTGTTAGTATATTAAGAACTATAGGTATCATGTACCGTTGGAAAGATAATTGAGTCTACTTTCCAATAGTTCTTGCGGTGTTTCAATCGAAGATCTGTGCTAGAAATTATCACCAAAATACGACAAGCTAGTCAAAGTTACTGAGTTGCAGAATTTTGAGTAGCTGAAAAATTTCTGTTTATTTAGGACTGCTTATGTGAATTAAACAGGTCTGTAATATGTTGTTTTAAAAGATAATTAAGTCTAAATTTCAATAAAAGTTTTCGTGTCTTATTCTTATGTTAAAACTTAAAACTAAGAGTTATGATAAAAACATCATCAATTTTTAGGGAGGATAGAGCCGACAAATTACTGTTTAGGAGGGTCTATGTGAAATTTATACGAATTAATAGAGAGGCATGTTGAACTAAGGGCCTGTTTGTTTCGCCGCAAAACGTCGCAAGTCGTAAGTCGTAAAATGAGAATGGAAAAAGTGAACTGTAGCAGAGAAAATATAGTCTTTTACAGTGTTTAGTTGGTAAAGTGAAAATATAAAGGGAAAAGTATATTATATTGTACGGTGTTTGGTTAGTAAAGTGAAAGTATGAATGAGAAAGTATATTGTGTTTTACGGTGTATGGTTGGTAACTTAAAAGTGTAAGTGGAAAAGTTGGCCACAAAATTAACTGTAGCAGTGATTTAAATATTATAAATACTATTAAATTAAATATACTATTAAAAATTAAATTGTATTAATAAATTTAAGATAAAATATTAATAATTTTAATATTTTAATTATAACAATAATATTAATAAAATATTAGTAAAATTAGTAAAATATTACTAAAATATTAACTAAATAAATAATTTAAAATTTTAAGAAAATCTAAAGAACAGTAATAAAATTTTAAGGATATTAATAAAACATAAATATTAAAAAATCTTAAGAAAAATAATAAAATATAGTTATAATATTATAATATTATAAAATAATTAGATATTATTATAATATTAAATTTATTATGACAATATTGTAATATTATAAAAATATAAAAATAACAAAGTAAAATAAATTATAAATTTAATAATAAAATATTATTATAATATTATTATAATGATTATTATTACAATATTAACATAATAATATTAATATAATAATAAAGTATATTATAATATTAATAAAGTAATTATTTATATTAAGAAATAAATAAATTATATATAATAATTTTATATTAAAGCACATTATTGTTATATTAATAAAATATTAAATCTAAATAAAATATTAAGAAAATTGGTGTAAATTTTAATAAAATAATAAAGTATTAAATAACAATATTAAATAAAAAATATTAAATTAAAATAATAAAATATTAAATATTAAAACAATATGAAAAATAATAAAAAACTAAAAATACAAATATAAAATAATTAGATAAGAAATTAAACAGTATTAAAAATATTAAATATTTGATATTAAATTATATATTGATTATCAAGTAACTACTTTGAACTGTAAGTGTATTACAAGTCAGATTTACATGACCACAAAATTAACTGTAGCAACTGCAAGTGGGAAATGAGAGTTGTATTTTGCAAGTTGTTTTGTAGCGAAACAAATAACGGAAAATGAAAAAGAGGTTTTACGATTTACGATTTGCGGCCTTTTTGCGGGGAAACAAACAGACCCTAAGCTTAGAACTGAACACGTTCTTTCCAGTAACGCATGTTATGATCGCGGGTATATTGTAATTGTTTGTTAGCGTATTTGTCCCATATAATAGTGTCTTATAAACGGTTTTCTACTTATATATGCTCGGCATGTTGATAAATTATCCTCAAAATTAAAATGATCATTTATCCTTACTGACAAATAGAGAATTATTGTTTAATGGACTTTAAAGATATATTCGTTCTAAAACGTAAATCCTTTCATGACTTAGTATATTGAAATCTGAATAGAATATCAATTGGCAAATAGTGAGTGGGAAAAATCATGAATGTCGGAAGTTACTTGTGCAGACTAATAGTTCTATCAATTTAATTACTTGCTAATTAGATAAGTTAACGGTTAACTCTAATTGTACTGATAGTATACTAATAGGTGAGAGAACGTGAAATTTATGATTAACTGTGAATATTATTTAATTGATAAAATAGGCATGAACATTAATTAAAAAGGAAAGATTTTCTTAGTGTGATATCAATAGTTGGGAGATCAGAATGGTAGGACCAATAGTATCAAGATCAGTATTAGCGAAAATCCAAACAGTTCTAGAATTTAACTCAATCCATGAATAGTTGAAGATAATTGTTATATATATGATTTTTTGGTTTCGACCACATTGGTTCTTCTGGGGAGAAAGATATCTAAGGAATGATTGATTATTAGGTCATATTTAATTATATGTTAAAGCAAGAAAGGTACATCTAAATTAACAACTGTAGGCTATTTTCTCTTTTTCTTCCAGTCCAACTCATATGTATACGTCAAGCTAGGCTCTCTGTGCACGTAATACTTTTGCATACCGATGGATATGTCATGTCTATTGTAGAATACTACTATAGCATGAATTTTTACCAATAGTCAATCGGCATTAAGAAATAGAATATGTGTAGATGTAAATTAAAAATCCTAACTCTAAATTATCTCTTTGACAGATAGTGTATGTCTTATAAAGTTAATAAACTTGAGACATACTTGAACTTATGATTTCTATTTATATATATTGTGTCTTATCAGTTCTCCTTAAGTTTCTTTCTTCAATTGGGTGTGATATTTTACAGTACGCTGTGGGTTAGTTGGTAACTGCGATGATTCAGATTATTCTAGTTTCTACGGACAAATTCAAATTTTACTTAGAGCATCATATGGAAAGTACCCATATTGTATATGCACATATATAGTTTTATGAGACAAAAAGAAAGCTATCACCACTTTGATTGTTAAGAAAGTGTCTATTGCGGTCAATTGGAATCTGTACTAAACATGTGTAGTCATTGGCGGTGGTATTAGGCTCTGATTCAATATTAGATTCTTAGTCACAATGAAGGGTATAGTAAGCCAGACTTAGAATTAAACACATTTTTTTAGTAAGTAGTGCGATAGATATGAATCTTATATTGTTCAGGATCTCCTAACTATTCTTTTCTTTCTCTTAAGAACTTCAATTTAGAGAGTGGTCGTAGACAAATTGACTGAAATAATATAGGCTTTCAAATTGATTTTTTTACAATGAATTTTAGAGATATGATGTTGGAAACTAAATCAATAAATTGAGAAAACGGAAAAGTCATGAAAAGTTGCTTCATATTAGTATAACTAGTGATGTATAGAAGTAGTGTTACATATATATTAATGGTAATACATATCTAGTATAATAATTAGTGTGAGTATAAAGTACTATAAGCGTTCTCTCAAGAATTACCTTAATAATCTGTGAATTGGATGATTAATAGATTGTTACTGTTAGTGACTGGTATAGTTGTTGATGCATGCTTACATACATGATTGTAGTATGTTGTATAATCAGAGAAAGATTGATAATTGATTTATATGTGTAATGACTATGTGCATGTATCTTGTATGTACAGGTTGAATATGATTATTATTTGTGTTGTTGGTCATATTTTCGGATAAATTACCGGTATGTGTGTGATACATATTTAAAAATTGGAGGAAAAGACCGAATAAGTTGAACTTCTTTTTATAAATAAATTTGAAAATATATCAACAGGATGGGTGAGACATATTGGCTTGTATGTGGTAATTGTGTGTACATGATGTGTGTATTTACATGCACGTTTTGAAGAAAGGGCTGGCGGGAGCCGGTGGGAGGGAGAAGACGGTGTTATTACTTTACAACAACAACTAAGCCATTGGTGTTATTGCTTTATATATATATTTTGTAGGAAAGGCCGGCGGGAGCTGGTAGGAGGGGGAAGACAGGGTTATTATTTTATATATATATATTTCGTAGGAAAAGGCCGCGGGAGGGAAGACGGTGTTATTATTTTATATGTAAATATTTCGTAGGAAGGGGCCGGCGGGAGCCGGCAGGAGGGAGAAGATGGTGTTATTTCTTTACGTACCAATATATATGTAGGAAGGGGCCAGGCAGGACCGTTAGGAGGAGAAGACAGAGAATTTTTCACACTTTATTGTGGATTGTATATACATATGAATAATATATATGGTGTAGTTCATTGAAATGATATGTGAACGTTGTGGAGTATGATGTGATATTGTAATATGGTAAGTATGATATAATTATATGATATACAAATATGTTTTGTGATGCATGTGTTATCTGAATGCATAAATAATGTTTGTGACTTAACCATTATGATTGGTGTATTACTTTTTGTGGAATACAAGATCGTGAGTAATACATGCTATGTATACATAAGATGAGTTCAAACAACTAAACAAAATTTATTCTATACAACTCAGAAATCTTATCATGCGAAGAATGAAAATTTAAAAAAGAAATTAAGAATTTATGACTATAAGAGTCCGATCGTCCCCGAAGATTTTGAAGACTATTATCTTGATTATTAAATCATAGGATGTCATTGATTTTTTCTGCTTTTCTTATTCTTTCAGATTTACCCTTATTACTTGAACCATGATCCTTATTGATATGTATATCGTTTTCTATTTCCTTCCTATTCTACTCACTGAGCTGTCGAGCTCACTCCCCCTCAGATTGGTATATTGCAGGCTGCGTTAAGGCAAGAATCCAGTTTAAGCTGCGTGGAGTTTGTTTTGGACCAGTATTCTCTTTGTGTGTAATCTAATCATATTGTATTTCTAGAGTAATTGTGTATAGATGGTATGTGTTGGAGGTGGGATAAATAGTGTATCTTGTATATATGTAGAGAATTATTGTAGTAAATTCATTTCAAGTTGACATCAGTGATAGTTTTACTGGTTTGTGATATCGAGACATGTATTATTCAAGGATGTATTATTGAGCAAATTGTGATGACTATGATAAGTTGAGTTTTTATCATTACTGAATTTTATGGATGCCGAGAAGGGTGCTCTTGAGCTTATGTTATGTGCTTCCACATAAGTAGGCTGATGTTAGCCGAAATCATTGTGATTGTATTGTATATCAGGTCATATCAGTATTTATAAAGGAGGTGTTGTCAAAATTTTTAAGGTTTAGAGATTATGATGATCTATCGGTTTAAAAAAATGTATATTAATTGAGGATTTTAGAAATTTTAGACCGTTACATTTCTATTACAAAAATCTGGTGGACAATTCAGGTTCGAGTTTTTGGGTGATTTCTCGTGTTAGGATTATGACGTGAATACGTTGTGAAGGTTGATTAATGTCGGATTTGATAATTTTTTTCTTGATCTGTTTTGAGTTCGAGTTGGATTCAAGTTTTCTTTATTCTAATTAAAGGTGTTTTGAGTCCGAGTTGGATTCAAGTTTCCTTTATTCTGATTGAAGGAGTTTGTTTAGGACTAGGAGAATTTTATGGTCTATAAATAACCCCTTAGGGGTGGCCTTCAATGTATTCCAAAAGAATCTTATGAATTTATAATTCTTAAGGGTGTAATTCATCTAGGTGAGAAATTCGTGAGAGATGCTTAGTCATAAGGGTTCGCTGTTCTTGGCGGCCATCAAAGACTTGTAACTTTTAAGCGTGAAGTAAGTAATTCTTATTGTACTCCCCTAAAGTTTTAATAAAGTTTCTCCCTCTTCTCCTGTGGACGTACACATGATCTGTTTGAACGGTGGAACCACGTTATAATGTGTGTTGACTTTCTATTTATTTTGGAATATCTTCTTCTCTTCTTCAAGTTGCCTTAGTAGATCCTGTGGTTTATATCCGTTACGCCGCCCTAGTAAATCCGGTCGTGGGGGCGTCCTCTCCTGAAATCACAACAATTGGTATCAAAGCATACAAATTGTTTACCAACGATTGGTATCAGAGTAAGATAACTTGAAGATGTCTGTGATCAAATTCGATATTCAGAAGTTCGATGGCGTCATCAATTTCAGCAGGTGGCAGATTAGGATGAACGTCATCCTTACCCAGAGCGGGTTGAAGAAAGTATTACTCGGGAGGGAGAAAAAGCCTCAAGACATTAAGGAAGAAACTTAGCAGGAGTTGGATGAGAAAGCCTTGACAGTTATTCAACTTTGCTTGGCGGACTAAGTGTTGGATGAGTTTTCTATGGAGAAAACAGCATCCTCGCTGTGGGCGTGACTTCATCCTCGCTGTGGGCGTGACTTTAGAATCACTATCTGAAGAAGTCGTTAGCGAATCGGTTGATTCTGAAGCAGCGTCTCTTTCTTCTTCGCATGCATGAAGGTACACCTATCAAGTCTCACATTGCAGAGTTTTTCTCTATTATCAATGATCTAGATAAGATAGAAGTTAAGATAGAAGATGAGGATCAATCACTCTATTACTATGTTCTTTACTTTCTTCATATAAGAACTTTAGAGAAACTATCATTTATGGAGGCAAGTCTACAATAAGGTCAAGGAGGTCCAGTAGCATCTGCTCAATAAGGACAAAATTGACACCCAGTTGACGGGTGAGTCTCATCATTATGATTCCGGGCAAGTTCATTATTCAAGGGAGAAGAGTAATAATGAAAATTCCACGGGTAACTCAAACACAAAAATTTAATGTGCAACTATTATCACAAAAGGGCCATATTAGATCTGTGTTGACTTCAAAAGAAAAAACAACCAAATGCTAATATTACTGAACTGGTTGAAGGAGATGAAGAACAGTGCAATATTCTATCTGTTTCAAACATACCAGTTGGTAACAAAAATAGATGGGTCATAGATTCTGGATGTTCATAGCATATCAGTTCCAATAGAAAGATGTTCCCTTCATACACTTCAGTTCAAGGGGGAGAAGTCTTCATGGAGAATTCTGCTACAAGCAAGGTGACTGGCAAAGGAACAATCTAGTTTCGGTCTCATGATGGATGCATCACTACTCTTCAAAGCGTTCGTCATATTCTCGAATCAAGGTACAATCTCATCTCTCTTAGAGCCCTACAAAGGGAGTGGTTCTGTTTCAGTACAAAAGATGATCTTATGAAAGTTTCCAAAGAGGCGCATATGATATTTCAAGCCGAATGTGTTGACAATGTGTATATGTTGCAGAATTTGGAGGTTACAGTTGGTGAATTGTAGTTATCCTCAGCTTCAAAAGCGGTGGTTGTGGAACAATCGGAGACTACGATGGACTCGAGCTCGGATGTTCAATTGTACCCCGAAGGGAGATTGAGACTAGGCGCGCAACAAGGTAGTACAGATCGTTACTCCTATGGTGGAGCAAATTCTCATAAATCTTGTGTAAATTAAGGAGATCATTGGGTAATAAAGTTCAGGTTGGGCCTGAACTTATTCGGCCAATCAAGATATGAACCCCATGAGGGAGTTATGGACAAAAGGGAGTGAGATGGAGATGAAGTCAAGTTTGTTCAATTGTGCGTAGATGCGAGCACATGGAACATGGTGGCTATTCTCGGACTTGGATGTATTCAAGTCAAGGGGGAGATTGTTAGGATTATGACGTAAATACGTCGTGAAGGTTGATTAATGTCAGATTTGACAGTTTTCTTTTCTGGATCTGTTTTGAGTCTGAGTTGGATTCAAGTTTTCTTTATTCTGATTCAAGGTGTTTTGAGTCCGAGTTGGATTCATGTTTCTTTTATTCTGATTGAAGGAGTTTGTTTAGAACTAGGAGAGTTCTATGGTCTATAAATAACCTCTTAAGGGTGGCCTTCAATGTATTCTAAGAGAATCCTATGAATTTATAATTCCTAAGGATGTAATTCATCTAGGTGAGAAATTCGTGAAAGAAGCTTAGCCACAAGGGTTCGCTGTTTTTGGCGGCCATCAAAGGCTTGTAACTTCTTAGCGTGAGGTGTAAGTAATTCTTATTGTACTCCCCCAAAGTTTTAATAAAGTTTTTCCCTCTTCTCCTGTGGTTGTACACATGATCTATTTGATTGGTGGAACTACGTTATACTGTGTGTTAGTTTTCTATCTACTTTGGAATATCTTCTTCTTCTCTTCTTCAAGTTGCCTTAGTAGATCATGTGGTTCTTATCCGCTGCGCCGCCTTAGTCGATCCGGTCGTGGGGGCATCCTCTCCTGAAATCACAACAATTGGTATCAGAGCATACCGATTGTTTCCCAACATCTCGAAGCTTCTTTTTTACTTTCGGGCAACGAATTTTCGTCTGAGCAGAGGCTTAGCTCACCGTCCTGAGCTGGGGTGTTGGGAACTACCAGAGGAGTTTTTACTACTAGGAGAGGAGGTCGTTTCAAAATCCAGATGAGGACCAACCATCTTTCTTATAGCAGTGCTTCTACACGACTACGTCACCCCAAGCCAACAATTTATTTTCATTCTAATTCTGTTATATTAGTTATATGCTTAGGACAAGTATTTAGTTTGGTTAAAAATTTATGATTTAATTTGTTAAATATTTTTAAGTTTAGAAAAATACTGTTATATATCCTACAATTTAGAAAAACGATAGATTATTTACTAATTTCTTGCAATTAAATTTAAAAAAATATTTTATGTAATTTAATTAAGTCTTTTAATACTTGTTCATGCAATATAATGACTTATCTGTTTCATGCATTAGAATTATATGCAATTAGAAAATTTTCTTGCAAGTAAAGATAATTATTTCAAATCTTAAAAGAAAAATTTTCATCCTCGTAAGTTTATATTTTGCTAGTTCTTGCATAGTAAAATTCTTTTGTTCAAATTCTGACAAGACAAAATCTTTCAATATAAGATCCTAAAAAATCTTAATAACCTTATCCTTTTCATTACAAATTTTTATTCAATTGTTTTCATTACATCTTATTTATTTTGTTACGAAAAGAAAATCTTTTACAAGATAATTTAAATTATTTGAATCTTATCTTATTTATAAACTCGTATTACAAGATTTTTACATACATTCATTAGTTAATTAACTGTTTATTGCAAATATCTAATTCTTGCTATTGTTCTAAGAATTATTTGTCTTGAATCTTGCAAGTCACTTCTTATATTATTTCCTACTAGTTTATTTCTACAATTTAATTGGACTTGTTGATTAGAAATTTGAAGTAAATTAGTTTTAAAAATTGGAATAACCTTTTAGAAATTATTTCGAATTAGAATAATTAAAAGGGCAAATCTATATCTTGTTATATATTGCTTGGACTATTTAGAACATAATTAAAGAAGGACTGTACACTATTTTATTCTATAAACTCTAATTTAAAAGCTATCAATATAAACTAAATTCTGACATTGTCAAATAATTTTGAATTAAAGAATTCAGGTAGCATCATCCTGTCACTATGGCTAACCCTGATCATTCCAGGGTGTTAAACTAGAGAAATTCTCCGCACATTCTTTAAGAGGCGGGCAAACCAGACGAAGTACTGGTTGACTACTTTAGGTCTCATTCAGCCATAAATGACACAATTTCTGCACCTTCTCCTAAACCATCATCTGTTGGATTTTCTCAAACTCCTCTTATAACTCCCTCCTATATCTATTTCAAACTTGAGGAAATTGACTATAATTGTCTTGATAGAATTCTTTGTGCACTCTCTGATAGTTTATATGACATTTATTATAAATATAAGAGTGCTAAAGAATTATGAACAGCGCTGGAGGATGAATATGACCTCGATGAAGATTCACATCTTTCAATAAATTCATGATAATTGATAGTAAACCAATCAATGATCAACTTCATGAATTTCAAGATTATATCCGACACCTTCAATCCAAAAGAATCAATTCTCCGATGATTATAAGGTGTCTTGTCTCATTGATAAACTCCCTCCTTCCTGGTCAATCTTTAGTAGAGACCTCCGTCACAAGTAAGGTGACTTAACTCTTATTTAAGCTCTAAAAGTGATTCACTTAGAAAATCAGTCAAGGCAAAATTTCAAACCCAAGTCTGAACTAAAAGCTAAAGTTAACTTGGTGGAAGATAAGCATAAGTACAAATTTATGAATCCCAAGGGAAAGAAGTTCAAGAAACCCAATCACTTTCATTCTTCTCCTCATGCAAACTCTTCTTCTTTCAAACATTTTCAGTCATCATCCTTCAAACTCAAAACTTCTGGCCAGAAGACCGATGGAAGATTCTGCTACGTCTGCGGGAGAACGAATCACATGACGCTTCAATGTTTTAACTGGAAGAAGGAACCAATCAAAGCATAACCAAGAGGAAATGAAGGAAATGGCGAACTCAAGGTCAATACGGTGGAACTGAACTCCAATTCTTTTAGGTTAGATTCTTCTATTTCTATTGTCAACTTAATCACCTTTTCCTCGGACTGGTGGTTAGACTCAGGAACTAATATTCATATTTGTACTGAACATTCTTGGTTTAAATCCTATCAGAAATGTGGAGGAAGCGTGAGCCTGATAGATGACTCCATCAGAGAGATAAGGGGAATAGGATGCATTGACCTGAAGATAACCTTCGAAAAAATTCTCACTCTTCAAGGCGTCCTGCATGTACTCTTAATATAATACAACTAGGTAAAGTTGAGTTTAACTTTTAATAAGTCCAACGCATGTAGTGTGGAGGGTATACCATCTAGCTGTAGTACTCTTGAAAGACTTACTTACGTGAGAGGAACCGTGATGACCGCAGTTGGGGGCATGACTGACCCCTAAAAACTCTCATGAGTCGGTTATTGTGAGCATGATCTTTAACACTCTACCCGCTTGCTTAATAGATGGAGTCGTACTGTGTGTATTCTATCAATATCTGATAAAAGAGGCTAGTTCCAAGCGTAGTCCATTATGCCTTTTAGATGGCGATGAGTTCACCATGGAAGGTTCCAAGCGTAGTCCACCTGTTCCGAATCCACAGTATGATGTTGCCCGATTTTGTTCGTGTTTTATGATTTGATGATTTGTTTTATTATTGTTGATTTGTTTTATCTTCCCTGAAACTTAAGTTTTGGGGGGACTGTTGGATGTGTTTTGAATGTGGAGGGAAAACTTGAGTTTCCCTCTTATTTGGCTTTGGTTTTAGTCTCATATTGGATAGGAGATGGAGGTTGAGTAGTATATATCCTAACTCCTCCCATGCCTATTGTTATGAGTGTTGGGCCATGGGCCACCTCCTCACACACGCGCACGCACGCCAAATCGGGCCGGGTTCGGGTTCGGGTGGCGCACGACCACGACCTGCGGATACGAATGCTGTTCAATTCAGGGGTTCTTGAACCTGAAAGTTTTTTTTTAGTTTTATCTATTTAAATTTTATTTAAAATTCTGTTTTGATTTTTTCGAGATTTTCTGTTCGGTTTGACCCATTCTTCGGATCTACTCGCGTGTGCGGATTTGGAGCCCGGGCTGTTACAACTGCTGGACTCCGAGAGGTTATAAATACAGCTTCTCGTAGTTCATTCAGTTGTATATAAAAACAACTACAACTATTTTGTCTCCCTCCTCTATATTTCTTTATTACAAAAATTCTGGTGGACAATTCTGGTTCGAGTTTTTTGGTGATTTCTCGAAACTTCTTTTTACTTTCGGCCAACTAATCTCCGTGTGAGCAGAGGCTCAGCTCATCGTCTTGAGCTGGATGCTGGTGAACTACCAGGGAGTTTCTACCACTAGGAGAGGAGGTCGTTTCAAGGTCCGGACGAGGGACCGACCATCTTGTTTTTAGGATAGTGCTTATGCATGACTATATCACTCCAGGCCAACAATTTATTTTCATTTTAATTCTGTTATAATAGTTGTATGCTTAGGAAAAGAATCTAGTTTGGTTAAAAATTTATGATTTAATTTGTTGCATGTTTTTTAAATTTAGAAAAATACTGTTATATATCCTACAGTTTTTGAGAATGATTTAATTTTCAGTGTTATATGCCCAAAATGCTGATCCAATTTAATTTGAAAACCATAGGCCTAACCTGATGTGCGTATGCAGCATAAACATAAGTTTCTTCTCAAAAATCCCAATGTTATCCCTTCCCCAGATCGCATGCAGATGTTTGTTTATTCTTTGCGACGTGGATGAAGAAAGCAACAGAAAGCGACTCCTGGCGCTTGCAGAGGCTATAGTCAGAGTCAGTGGGTGGGTGGGTTCGGGTTTCTGGCGGTTGCATGCCTCTTGGAGGATCTGCTAGTGGTGATCTGAATGGGGGTCAATCGTGACACGGGCAGTATGTGGGAGCGATGGACCTGTGGTTGGGTTCAGTCTACTGATCCCTTTCAACATCTCCCATAAGTATTCTATGTTTTTGAAAGCTTGAACTATATGAGGTGTGTGATGCATAACTAAAAAAAAAAAAAAAAAAAACTCTAGTCACTCTTTGAATGACTAAATAAATATAAGCTAACAAACCAACCCCACCAAT
The DNA here is from genome assembly GCA_038442645.1 of Agave tequilana. Lineage (NCBI taxonomy): Eukaryota > Viridiplantae > Streptophyta > Magnoliopsida > Asparagales > Asparagaceae > Agave > Agave tequilana. The sequence continues at coordinate 16,601 of JAVJIF010003865.1, forward strand.
AACTCAAATTGCGCTGTAGCTAATGCCTTGAGTATCTTGCCTGGGGAGTACGTCCGCAAGAGTGAAACTCAAAGGAATTGATGGGCCCTTGCATTAGCGGTGGTGCATGTGGTTTATTTAAACTCTTAAGTGGAGAACAGAGAAGAAATGTTTCTTGTTATCCTGTAACTGATTATTTCTTGGCTATAATTCAAAGTATAAATAGAATTGTGATGAGAGATGTAGCTGCTTGTTGTGAAGGATAGGACTGGTTTGCCAAACTGCTCAAAGTTCTGAATTTATGGGGTGATTAACAGTGGCTTTGTATCAAAGTTACTGAAAAGTGGCAATGCAATGAGTTCCAAATGTGCCAAGTTATTTGGTAGATGGAAATTCAGTTACTAACTCAGTAGATTCATCGTCCCATTGGCAGCGGTGTTACATGTTTAATTTGGAAACTTGGTTTTAGAATATTCCTAAGCTCCCAAATATTAATAAACTGAATATCAGAAGTGATACATGCAGTGGACTCTTTATTGGGTTAGGAATAGGATTTTGGAGTATGATTTAACATGGGAAGAAGAAATATTAGTTGTGAATTTTTTATGTGGAGAGTCATTTCAGGGGGAAAAAAAATGATGTCTTGGTGGAACTTCTAAGAGTAGGCTTTCACACCAAATAGGAATTTAGTCAAGACTCTTCTACCAAATACATTTTTTTGGGTGGATTTCTAAGATGGGGAGGACTTTCACATCAGAAAGGTAATTATGTGGACTTTTTGATAGGAAGGACTTTTATCAGAAAGATATTTTTATATAGTTTCTGATGTGGAGAGGATTTTCACAATAGAAAGTGAATTTTAGATAATTTTTCGATGGAGAGTGTTGGCCTAAAGACCCTTCACCTTATTTTTGATGATGACTAACTTATGAGGGTTAGTTTACTAATGATCTTGTGTTTAATAAGTTTCAGATATTGATCAAAATCTTAGTAGGTGTTTAGCTTCAACAAAGAATTTAAAGTCAGTTTTGGAGCTAACACGTGATGATTCAAGATCTCGTGCGTTAAGATCACATCAGACACTCGGATGGAGTCAAGCTCTTTAGATCAAGTTTGGATCGAGTCATCTTAGAGAAGAAGATCTACAAGAAGACCTCGGTTTGTTTAGTTTTGTTTTAATTTAGATCTTGTGTAAAGATAGACTAGTGTTGATATGCTCAAGTATACACACAAGATAAATAATTTTTGTTTTCGGTTTAACCGTTTTGATTTTCAAGAACATATTTTTCGTTTTCATGAATAGATAGAAACAAAACAAGTTTTACATGGTTTATATGTGTAATGGATTTCTTCCATATACATTGATGATTCAAATGCTTAAAAACTTATTTTGATGAATATCTAGTTCATGTGGTTTCAAGTTTTGTTTTAACAAAACTTAGTTTTAGATTTAATGTCAAAAACATAGATATATCTTTTATATGTGTATTAGATTCTATCCATACACACTATGCTTCAAATGAGTTTAAATATCTTATTTTTTGTATCTATACAAGTTTTGGAGAAAATTTTTCATTTTAAAGTTTGGTTTATGAAAAATACGGTTTTCAATTTAAAGCTTATTTTCAAACCTCAAAAATAGTTCAAATAATTTGTAATATGTGTTGATTTTTTGTCACACACATATTTGTACTTCATTATATACATGAACTTATTTGTGTGGAATTTATAGAGTTTTATGGGATTTAATAGGAATTTATCAACTTAGATTTCAAATCCTATAATCTTGTCCTGAGCCTGCTGGCGGTCGACCGATCGGTCGACTAGACCAGAGCTCGGTCATCGGTCGGTCGACCGATGTGCACAAGACGTGCACAGCTGCCTTGGCCTTGGGTGGGTCGACCGTGCGATCCAGAGAGCTTGCTCTCTGGATCTGGCCCCGGTCAACCGACTGGTCAACCAACTCTCTAGTTCTGGCCTCGGTCAACCGTTAGGCAAGTTTGCCTGGGGCGGTCGACCGGTAACCCAACGGTCAGAAATCTGATCGTTGGCCGGTCGACCGCTCTGATCGTTGGCTGGTCGACCGTGCGGTCAACCGATAGGCCAATCTGGCCTAGTTCTGGACCCCAGTAGCTAGTTTTTTAAAGGGCTTATATAAATGAGCCTTTGAGGGCTGTTTTCACCGAGATTTTTGAGAGCCAAAATTTTCATCTTCTACAGAGTTTTTAAAAGGTTTTCAAAACAAGTTTTAGAGCTTTAATTTCTCTATTTTTATTTATTTCAAAGTTTTAAAAAATCAAAAAAAAGAAACAAGTTTTGGGATTCTAGTTCTTGTCCAAATTTCTATATCTATTCTAGAATTTTTCCCAAGTGTTTTCTTTGTGTTTTCTTTTCTAAACACTTTATTTTCTCACAGAGCTATCATCTCAAATCTATGTTTAGGATCTTTGTATTGTGAGAAAAATTATTTGTGATCTTTTAAGATCACCAAGAGAGAGTTTGTGATCATTAGATCACTAAGATCATGAAAATTATTTGTGATCTTTTAAGATCTATATTTAGGATGAAGGCAGAGCAGACAAAAAGCTTATGCAGACAATTGCCGGAGACCATTGGAATTTGAGGTAGGGATAAAGTTTTTCTGAAGGTATCTCCAATGAAGAGAAAGACGCGCCGGCAATAAGGGCTCTTAGATATGTTAGATCATTTGAAATATTGGATAGAATTGGACCGGTTACTTATCGTTTAGCTTTACCTCCTGTTTTGGAGAGGATGCACAATGTATTTCATGTCTCTCAGTTAAGGAAGTATGTACCTGATCCTGACCATATAATCTCTTATGGACCTCTGCAAATACAAAAAGACATGTCATACACGGAAGAGCCAGTGCAAATCTTAGATCGCAAGGAGAAACAATTGAGAAGCAAAATTATTTCTTTGGTCAAGGTTTTATGGAGGAATCAACATATAGAAGAAGCAACTTGGGAGCTGGAAGAGGAGATGCGGAAGAACTATCCACAATTGTTCCAAGGTACGTTGAGTTTCGAGGACGAAACTTCTATAAGGAGGGTAGAATGTAACACTTACCTTAATTAATCACCTTTTTCTTAATACTTGAATGCTTTAGAGAGGTGATGTGGATACAAGTATTCTTGTACTATACATATTAGTATGTATATATTATTATGTATGTATATGGATTTATATACACACATACATGTTGACTTCTTTACCATACCCCCACCATACTTGTAGGTACAAGTACTTCATGAAGGGGAGAGGGATGGGGACCTTGCTTATAGTGTAAGGTATAAGTGTAGGGAGATGGTGTTAGGGGGGCACTTGTCATGATATCCTTGAAGGGAATGGAGTATAAATAGGAGGGAAATGAAGAGAATTTCATTTGGCAACACCCTCTCTCTTCATTCTCCTACTCCAAACCCTCTTTTTTTCTTCTCCTTTTGCAGCCGGCCAAGGCACCAGCAGCAGCCAAGCATTTTCCCTCTATTTCTTCACTCACTCTCTTTCTCCCTCTCATTCCCTTTACAAATCATTCCCTTCCTTTATACTAGAAAGGGTTTCCTTTACCTATTTTACCTCCTCAGATCAAATAGAACAAAGTTGTCCTAGGTTATCAAATTAGGGGGTGATATTGGTTGAAAAGGTAAGCAAATCCTTAAGACTACTACCCCTCTTATACTCTTTTAACTAAGAACTAATCATGATGTTGTATGGCCTTGTAGACTCTATTATAGCGGGTGACCAAGCGTGATAAAGGGATATTCTCTACAAGGGTGAGTAGAACATCCGGACCCTAGTATAATAGTAGTTAGTGTAAAGCTTGAAATAAAGTGAAAATTTCTAAGTTATAAGTGAACGTGAAATTGAATGATAATGCATGTATGATTTATAGATTTTATGTGTTCATAATCTTATGGTAATCATGTTGTAGCTATTTGCATGTATGCTTAACATTGTGCATGATTGTGTGTATAAATGGTAAGTCAACCACATGACTTTTTAAGAAGAAATAGTTCTATGGATAAATGTAATACTTGATGCTATACATATATATGGCTACGTATATTTAAGATGATATAATATATTGGTTATCTTGAAAGATTCGGATGTTGTTAATTTAGCAAGTGGTTGCTTATACATATTAATGACTTCCATAATGTTGGCATGATGTAAAGTAGAAATCATGAGAATCATTTATGTTGACATTATTTTATGAATCCTTGCATGTTATTACATGAAGGATATAATTATTGCATGCATGGAGGAAGGAACCGGGTTGAACCGGAGGTGATCGAAAGGGAGAATATATTTTATGTTTAACAAGTGTGTTAATATGGTTAAGAATGAACTTATATGTTAAAATCAATGTTCAAAATAACGATAACGTAACGATAACGTTTTTCTTCTATTATGTTAACATAGATTATAATGTAACGCATAACGTAGGTTACGTGATTTAATATTTATTTAAGAAAAATAAATATATATACTATATTAAAATAAATATATATACTATATCAACAATATGATCTGCATATTTCATTATAATTTATAATTTTTATCATGCTATTCATAATTTTTTATCATGCTATTCATAATTTTTCACATTCACAGGTTATAATTTATAATTCCATCTACACAAATAATAATATGATCCGCATATTTCATTATAATTCATAATTTTTATCATGCTATTCAATCTACAAAAAGATTCATAATTCAATCATAATTCATAATTTCTTAGTTACTCTATTCATTATAATTCATAATTCAATTTACAATATGCTATTTAATTATCCTCCTGTGTCCTTCACTCTCTCCGATATTTTACCCCTGATCTCTCTGCTCTCCCCCTCATCTCTCTCGACTCTCTCCCCCTTCGATCTGTCTCTCCCCCTCCCGATCTCTTTTGGCTCTTTCTCTCGATCTCTCTCTGCTCTCTCTCCCTCAGGAAAGAAAGCAGAAAGAGATCGACAAAGCAGAAAGATCGGAAGAGAGAGATCCGGGAGAAAGACTGGAGAGAGAGAAGAGAGAGCTTACATGTGCTTGGAGACGAAGAACCACCACTTGGAGACGATGCCGGCGAGAACCAACACGACAGAGAACCACTAAAGGTAGTTCTTTTGTTGTCAACCAGAGAGATGTCTTCTTCTTTTTTCTTGACGCCGAACGAGGAGATGACGACGAGGTTGCAGAGAGGATGACGAACGAGTGAATTCGTGGGGATTATTTTTGCCATAGACCGGGAGAATATTGGGGTTTATAAAAAGTCGACTTGCACCATAACGTAGGTTATGGTGTGTTACGTTAATAATGTAACATAACGCAAATTACAGGTAAAATAACCATAGTTATCAAACATTGCATTTTTTGAACCTGTTACATGACAATTGGTTGACGTTACGTTATATAACGAGTTATAACGGGTTACATAATGAGTTTTTAAAACACTGGTTAAAATTATATAAAAATCTTTAACACTAGACTCTGTGATGAGTCGACTGATACATGCAAATTCCTACTTATAAGTCGACTAACCCTCAAACTTAGTCGACTATAGGTGTGAGATTCTGTTACATAAGTCGCTGGAAACCACCCCTAGTCGACTATATCAGATAGGTTAGTCGACTATCTTTAGTTACAGGCAGCCAACAGAGAGTGGACATCTTCTTTTAGCCATGATTAGTCGACTATAGATGGTGATAAGTCGACTAGTACCAAGTGTAGTCTACTATACAAGAGAGGGTAGTCGACTTAAAATTGTTGTAAGCAACAAACAGAGAGCACATATCTTTTTGGTCAAGACTTAGTCGACTATAGATGGTTCGTAAGTCGACTAGGACTAAGTGTAGTCGACTATACAGGATAGGGTAGTCAACTAGGTAAGTCACAGGCAGCCAACAGAGAGTAAAAATCTTTTTGGTCAGACCCCAGTCGACTATAGCTTCAATATAAGTCGACTAATAGTAGTATTAGTCGACTATAGGAATGGGCAAGTCGACTAACATGACCTGTTACTGTGTTTTGGTCAGGACTTCAGCAAATACCCAAAAATGTGAAAAAATAGTATAAATTACAATTGTTAACCTGATGATAAATCCCAAATAGACATACGTAATGGTCATGCATATGATTATTGTTTTACTCACTGAGCTGTCAAGCTCACTCTGTTATATTAATCACCTTCAGGTTTGGATAAGGTAAGGGATCTGCTTAATGACAATACGCGATAGGTGGCAGCAGGAGATATTTCATCCCTTTGGCATGTTCTTTTGATATGTATATATTGTTTAAGAAAAACTATGTAAAACTTCTATGTTGATGCTTATCATGAACTTGTAATATATTGAAATGCTTGTATTATTAGGTACTTGACTCAAATCCTGTATTATATTGTGGAGTTTTTATGGAATAGTGATGTGTAGACTATGTTTTCTACTGGGTTGGCAGATCAATGTTTTGGAAATATGATAAATCATGCTGAGATCATATATGCATTTAAAGTGGAAAATGTTGTGAAGTTTTTAGTAGGCTGTCGGTAGCCGAAATTAAAGTGTTGTAATCTTGATGGGTCCCGCGCTTGGACTAAGGATAATCATGATGATTGTGATAACTGAAAATATTAAGTTTGGGACCGTTACATTTTGTGCCTTCCTCTTGTGTAGAGGAGAAAGAGAGAGGAGTTGTGTACTCCCGGTTGTAAAGTGTGTGGAGATCCTTTTGTGGAAGGTCCTGTGTGGACATGGTGAAAATCTGTTTGTGTGAAGGCGGGGACGTAAAGCGGTGGCTCAAACCTCGAAACATATCTATGTGTTTGTGTTTGATCCACTATCTCTCAACTCTATCTCTCTTATATCTTTTATTGCTTTACATTGTTCATATTCATATACATGCTTGATATTGTTTATGTGCCCACACTTGTGTTGAACTAAAAGAGATTCTAATAGTACCTCAACTCTTAATTTAGAGGAATCTCGAGAGTAGTTCCAGAGCCCTTCACGGGGAATTTGGGCTCACTATTGATTACACATAGTGCGTTAGCAAATTAGTTTTTAATTCCAGATCAGTTGTTATTAGATTAGCATTACACCTATCCAAACCCCCCCCCCCCCCCCCCCCCCCCCCCCGCCCCTCTAGGTGTACTTTCAGAGAGGATTTTTTCTATCAAAATTGGAAAGGAACTTTTGTGAGCTTTCAATGTTGAGGAAGAAAAAAATGATTTTTTTGTGAAACTTTTGATAGAAATTGGATTTTTCTACCAGAATTGTGTGAACCTTTTGACGTGGAGAGGATTTTCACATAAAAAAGGATGCAGAGAGGACTTTGTGTCAAAATAAAATGTTTATGAAACATTTTGAACATGGAGAGGACTTTCATGCTAAAAAGGGATTTTGTTAGATTTTTTGACATGAAAAGGACTTTCACGTCAAAAAGAAATTTTAATGGATTTTTGTGATCGAAGGAGGACCTTTCTAGGATTCCAATTAGTGAAATAGAGTCAGGTTTTAAATTTGGATCTAGTTTAGTGCAGAGAATTCGGATTTTTCTTTGTAGCTCATCGTAGTGACATGGGGGTCAGGTTTGAGATTTGGCCCAGATTCGTTATCTGGAGGTTGAATTTGGATTTTATTCCAATTGGTTAAGCCACTTTCTCACTGATCTATCTAAAAAGGTGGGCCCATGTTGCAAAAGCAAAACCCTCATATAGTGCAGCATCTTTTGTAACTCAGCAAGTAGTTGTGTGTGAAACACGTACTGATCAATCACATCGATCATGGGCACAAGCTTACTTGAACCTGAATAGATCCAGCCTAATTCAAATAGATTGGAAACCAATAGATCCAACCCTCCTATTTGTTACTTTTCAATCTTATCACCTCATGGATCTTCATTCTAAAAGGACCCTGTCAATTTAATTTGACCAACATGCATGATATGAGGTGGTTCAAGGTCACATTTATATCATTATCAAGCTGTTCAACATTAGAATCTCCATTGGCTTGGTCCAAGTTTTAGTTATTGTTATTAGTGTCCATTTTGATTTATCATGTTGTTTCGCAAAATGAGAATTTTCTCCTTTAACACTTCCGTATTTTGGAATTGCTTCCCATGCTTTGATACGGAACCATGATTCAATACATAACCTTTTGTAAGCAAAAATTGACAATTTTGTACCGACCCAATATTTAGAGTTACTACTTACTAGTATCCATATGAAATGCCCATGTGTTTCTGAATTATTGGCTTACCTAAGGATTCCAATCTAGAAGGGGCCTTGTAAAACATGTATCATGTATGTTTGTAAGCCGAGTTGTAAGCATGGAGGACAACTCAAAGTGCCCTTGGGGTCTTCTATTAGAAGTCAAATGACTGTATAAATATTTCACCTATGAATTCCAATTGGACTAAAATGGGGCATTTAACACTAACGGTTGCCCTCTCATGATGGATTTTAGTCTGCTTACCAGGAAACCTTAGAAAATCTCATGGGACCGAAGATGAGATATTGGGTTTTATACTTCTGCTCTTCCCTGAGGAACTTCAGCAAGATATATATGAGAGTACGACAAGAAAGTATAACTTCATAGGTTACCACCACCGTGGTGAAACTTCTTGTGGTGTGCCTTCAGCGTTTGGTAGATGCCTATATCATATAGGAACTCATGGCTATCTTGGATTGGATGCAATCATGTAGATATCACAAGTGAATAGGGAAAAGGTGTATTTAAGGGATTCATATGTCAGAATCATAATGTATAGGTCTCAAGAAGACGGCTGTATGCTCATTGAAATAAATTGCCAGATATTATGAATATATATGAAGGATACAGATGCCTTGATTTTCCTACAGAAGTAATACATAGTAAGTTGATTTTTCCATTTGGAAGAAGAGACAGCTCTACCAAAAGATAGGGGTTAGGTCTTCCAATTTTCTTCCTGTCATGTCTGCTTTCTTGAGACATAAATAACAGGCATGTTGTTTTTTAATGAAATTTTTAAATATTAATAACAATTATGAACAGTGATGTGTTGATATTTTACCAACATGTGAACTGTGGATTAGAGTTTTCAACTCTAACTATGCACAAGTTAAGGAGCAAATGTTTTTAAAAATTATTCTGATTCATTTATCACATGCATATTGATAGAGGACAGTGCCTTCTAAATTAACTGGTACCTCACTGCCTCTTTCTTGGAGGTCTCAAATTCAAATTTCATAGGCACCTAAATAGGCATTTGCTTTTTTTCTGAAGGAAATATGTAGTACCTATGGAATATGATGTAACCTTCAAACCTATCATTGCAGTTTTGACAGAATGGGTTACAAAGTTTTTTTGGGAAAGCCATAATACTCTTTTGTGCATGCGTCTTATATAAGGCACGCTTTCAGTTTAAAAACATGGAGGATACACATGAGTTTCCCTTTAAAGGACTTATTTGACTTCAATCAACATCACTGTGATCCCCTATCATTTCTTAGTTTCATGTGTTGGAAAGTAATGAGTTGTGAGCCTTATCTTTAGGTGCATTATGAATATTGAAGTAGACAGGAAATAGTATCACATGAATTGCATTATAAGGACCTTGGATTCTGTTTCATGCAGATAGCGTAGGAAGCACTGAAGATAAGAATTCTCTTTTTCTTTTTCTGTTCTTATTTTTAATAGATTAATGAATAACAGGGATGCTACAAGCAAAACATCACTTTTAACCTAGACTGGGTGCAATAGCTGTTACTGGATACATTTTTTTCTGAACACAAATGGACGAGTGATGCTGCAAGAGTAGCAAGGTTGAAATCTGCATGAACACTGTCTCTCAATGAGTACAAACATTGAGGACACCATTGTGGTGCCATGAAAGCGCATAACACATATGACCTTTTAGAGCCATAAAATGCATCAGAATGTGAAACATTGTTACGGATGGAACTGGAATCAGTTTCTGTGTCGATCTTATTGCTCTATAAATCTTAATACTTTTTCCGATGATGTTCCGTTTCTTGTACACTGAACTTCAGCTAAGAAGTATGATGGCATCTGAAGCCATTCAATAACTAAGGGATTAATGTCAACACGTGATAGACTGTACCTACCTTTATATTCGATGATATGATTGTACAATCTTCTTGTATCTTATGTCAATCAAAGCAGTTTTCCATCATCACAAGTGATATAATAAAGCCACACCCACATCATTCCTTCTTTACAATTTAAATTTCAAGTTTTTTTAGGATATAGGGCCATACAATTAGCTTCTATGATATGGTCCTCCACAAATTTGGAATTACCTAACAGCGTGACTCTCACTTATTATGAGTCAGTTTGGAGGACTAACTTGCGAGGTCCCGTATGCTCTGAAGGGATTCATAATACGCTCTGAAGGGATTCATAATAGGTGGATTTCATGTCGTTAAGGACTTGTATTAAACTAATTTTGTTAAGCATCTATATGCTAAAAAACCTACAAATATATTAAGAAGGTTATAGAATTAATCTGCAGACTTTGATAATATTCTGTATGTCCAGGTTGGAACACGTAGATGAGATTTTGAAGTCTGCACGACTGTCTGGGTATCTCTATATTCGAACTGTAATGTCCAGTTTCCTGTCTCTCAAGTATCTTATTTTCTAATGGTTTTCAGAAAGTTTGTTTGTTCAACTGTTATTTGATATCATTTTGTACATATGTATAGAGATGGACAGAACTTCCTGGAGAACCACCGATACTAGATGACATGGATATTGATGATTGGCTTCCTCGCTTTGTTGTTCTTCAAGGGTCATGTATCTTCTATTATCTCAAATCTACGGGTAATAGTTCTGGTCACTTAAGAATCTACAACATTTTTTTCGTTATATTCATACATATTAAAAAATAACTTATGTTTAAAAGTTTTCCCTTCAAATTTCTCAAAAGAGAAAGGTTTTGTATCATGCTTCTATGCAGCATGAAAATGTGTTGCATTACAATAGATCATGCAGGGAGGTGCTAATATAGGAATAGCTTACAGTTTCCTCCAATGATATTGCAAATTTGCATTACCTTCTGTAGGATCATATACAAGATATATCATCTTTATTTTTTTCTTCTTCTTGTCCATATGTGCACTACTGCAGGTGACTTTTATTGGGAAAAGCATTTAGATGATTTATTTATTTACTTATTGGGGGATTTGAGGGAGGAAAAGGAACCCTGACAATCATCTTGCAGATTGCTAACCATCTTATGTGACTCTTAATTTGTCTAAACTGAAACGATGATGTAATCATGGTGCTTTCTAGTTTCTCTTTGAAACAAGAGCACTTTGATGAAATAATTGAAGAGAATCCCCACTAAGATCTCTTACCAGACTTTTATTTACTTATACGTGATGAAATACTGTAATTGTCTCAACCACATTAGGCTTTCGGTCCGAATTGAATCAATTGGTTTAGCCTCATCCTGATGTGCATACAATTATGTAACATGTTTATTGGTTTAGTTCAAAATTAAATTTGGAAAAGATCTTTTTTGTTCCTGTTCGTGATCAAAAGTACTCATTCCCATTTCTTTTCACCCTTCTTCCTCCTTAAATTACCTAACCTTTTGCTTCTCACTACATTTGCATTGTTAAGTTTTAAGTGATTCACCCACTTGGATGAATTCCCTCATGGGGGAATCTACTCCTTGGACAGCAGCTGGGTGTTAAATAACTTCCTCCTACAGTACCTAGAACAAGGGAAGACACGGAAGGGAGTTAGCTACCTTCCTATAACATGAGAGTTAAAGCTCCACTATTTTTCAAATGCCAGGTTACTGGGGAAGTTGATGGGTGTTTGGAATATTGGATTCGATAGCAGGAGGAGGACCAATTAGGATTGCCTAGCAATAATTCTCGTCTCTAGGGGTGCTTCTTTCCCCAGTGGATGTTCCTTTGACCTAATATTGGGCTTTCTTTCTCCTTTCTCAGGGGTGCCTCACGTTGTCTCCTGCTCCCTCATGATGTAAGCTTACATGCGTTTCTAAAAAGAAATTTAAAAATAGCAAACAGAAAAAGAAGCCCTTCTAAATGGATTCTAATTAGCATCATCTCCAAGGCAGATCTGAGCATGTCAGAGCTAGAAGTAGGCAGCGGGATTAGGCCAGTGTGTGTATTGGTATGCCGTAAGTGAAGTATAATAGAGCTTCATGCAATACTTAATGAAGATATAGACTGTATAGTTGTAGGCTGTATAGTTGATGGAGGATGGCAATTTTAATTAGGACCTTATGATGAGATGGAGATGACAGTGAGAAAGGAGACGATAAGGAGGAACTGAGTAGGATACTTTATTTTATTCCAATCCCCGTGTACCAAGCATGTCAGAATGTTAACTTGCACCCAGGAGAAAGGACAAGATCAGTGTCAAATGGTAGTTTTGATTGAGATTAAATTTGGTGATAGATGGGAACCGTGTTTTCAAGTGAGACTTTAAACAATTTGGCTCTGGAGGAGAGGAGCCCAGAGTCGAGTGTGCATGCATTCTGTGTATGTCTGTTCCTTTTCTTACTCTAAAAGCATAATAACTGTCCTTTTACTGAGATGAAATGTAGATATGTTTTATTAAAAACTTTGTTTCCATTGATAATTTTATCTAATGATATTAGAAAATATCAAATTCTCTTTTTTGCACTTATTATTATTACTACTACTACTAGTACATCGTGTTAGTAATTTAAGCGTGAGAAGGTTGATGGTCTTGTGTGTTTATAGGCACATGTAGAGAGCAAGTGCAAGGGAGTTTCCAGTATTACTATTTCGTGCATAAAATAAAGCCAGAACAGGATTGTGCACTTCCTAGGAAGGCACATTGGAGAAAAGAACATGCGCTTTCTTGGATGGCATATTGGAGAAGATCTTTTATATATTGTCTTCTCTGTCTAGAACTGCAAAATATAACCTAAAATTAGAAATATTAATTCCAAACAACATGCAAATGTGAGAAAATATTTGGTTTGAGTTCAACTTTTTGGAGAACTTTTCCCTTCCATTTCATGCTTATCTAACAAGTTCTTAGTGATGGTTGAGTCATGTCTTACAGATTTGAGTCCTCAAGATACCACCATATTATCGGATGTTGTTGACCTTGGGCCATTGCCAAGCTTTACACAAGAAGATGGTGAACAAAGATATGCTTTCTACATCTTGACATGTCATGGATTGCGATTTGAATGCTCAAGTCTTTCTAAAGTGCAGGTACCTCTATTCTGAGCTCATTTGTGCTATTGCTTCACTCGGCAGATTTCTCGTAGCTATATCAGACCATGTTGCTGGATACTGAAACTAAAATGATCCCTATAAATGGATTTCTTGATCATCCGTCAAGGATTGAGATCGCATCTGTAATAACAAGTAGATCAGGTGATGTGAAACGTGTGCAAGTGTTCGAAAATTGGCGATAATATCACTAAACTCACGCTTCGTCAACAAGTTACAATCGTTGGGTATGAAAGATTAAAACTAATAATATCAGTTAATAGATTTATCGGAATAGCATGCATGAACTGATGGATCTCAAGACAAGAATAATTAACCAATGCTAACTTATGTTATGCAAGTAAAGTTCACTATCAATAAAGAAGCTACTAAATTAAAGAGAAGTAGAATCACACAAGCTCGCTTATATTTAGTGGACAACAGTCAAATCGATAACTCAGAGATGAATTATCAGATTCGAAATAACTGATCAAGATCAGAAATATACCTATTGAGGATCATATCAACCTCAGTGTTCTGTTGGTGTAGATGAGTAGCTCTGGCTTCCATGATTCTGACACCGCGAAAATCACTCAATCAAGTTTCGGATGGCTGACTCGAAAACCAAGCTCGAAAGCTAGTGGATCTGTTTTCTGCATTGGTCTGCACTGTAATACAGTTTCGATTTTACAGACTTGAGCGGGCAGGGTTGCAATCGCTGAAGCGGGTTGGATCTGGCCTGTTACTCTGGATCGGGTCTGAATAGTTTGAGATGCGGGGCGGGTCTCTGATTCTGAACTTGAAATGCACTTTAAAAGACGAACGGGTTAGGTCGAGTTGTGAAGGTGAACAAGAATTGAATTCTCAACTCACCTGAGCTCTGTAGTCGATATGAGGCGATGATCTCGTGCTATTGACATTGGCAGAGGTTGGTGGCTGTGCTCGAGCGGAGGTGGACTCGCGGGCGCAAGTGGTGGCGCGAGGAGAGGACGGCCGCCGACAGGAGGGGGGTTGCATGCGAGGATGGGTGTTTGGTCGTCGGTTGAAGACGATTGCGAGGGAGGTTGTGGGTGGCTGTTGACGAGGGTAGTTGCAGAGGAGATGGCATCATGGAGGAGGGAAGATGAGGGAAGTAGGTCGGCGCTGGTGACAAGACGACGAGGTTGAGGGAAGTCGGTGGGTTTGCTGCCATACGTGAGAGAGAGATGGTGAAAGGGGGCTGGGCAGGCGACGAAAAGGCGAGGCAGCAAGCAAGCGCGAGGGGGGAGAGGAGTGGTGATGTTGATTAGGGTTAGAGCTAGGTTAGGGTTTGAGGAGTGGAGAAAGGAGGAATAGTGTAATTTTTGAATTTTCGAGGATTTTTTGCGGGGAGCTTTTGAACAATAATTTTTTTCTTTGGATTTTCTGGAGACAAATTAGGGTTAAAATCAAGATCCTTGTATTTCACCAAGTCCTCAACATTAAAAGTATAAATGATGCCAAAATCTTTTACAAGATCTATAACATAAGTATTGTCATTTAATTTATTTAAGATCTTGAATGGTCATACACTACGAGCATGCAACTTTTTAACAATTCTAGGGGTGGGGGACGGTTTCGGACGAATTTGAACCATCACATAATCGCCAAAATTAAAAGTTTTAAATTTTTTTCTGATGTCAACTCATAATTTATAGTTAACATTGTTTTGCTCAATTTCATCACTGATCTCTTTGTGTAACGTGTGCATGTGATGAAAATACAGAGACAGACTAAGATACTCAATAATGGGATAGTGTCAGCAATAAAGGAGAAAGGTGTTGACGAAAGGGTTGGTGGTTAAAGCAGGCAAGACCAGTAGGAAACAAGAAAAGAGCAGTAGTAATCAGTGGCAGGGAGGGGAAGAAAGAGAGGGCGACCGACGTGGGCTATGAGACTGGCGAAAAACATGGAAGAGGAAGGAGAAGAAGCCGATGGTGGGGAAGAAGAAAGGAGAGAATATTTATGGTTTTTTAATAAAATAGGTAAATAGGATTTTTACTCCTAAAATTTTGAGAGACACTCACAATATTCTTTTTTTTTTTTTCAAATTTCTACCTGAAATTTTATTCATAACAAATGAACCTTTAAATAGGCGTTACAAAACTTAATTTTCAGTCTACTATCAATGTGGTAGTAAACTAAAAGCAAACTAAAAATAAAACAAAAAAAAATCTAATATAACAAAAAATACAAGAAAAATGAAATATACAGCTCTTATTCAATCTCTACTCGAACCAAATAGATTCCGATGTTACGTGCTTCCGTTTTCACTGATACACGTGCCTTTTCTTCATTGTGATGTCCGCATCATTAGGTCCATGGGCTGGAAGTATAAAACCCACTAATTTTATTGTCTTCTTTTGTGTTGCTATACAGTCTTTTATTATTTACTTAAATATCATATATCCAACATAGATTTGATCAATTGGTCAACAATAACCTTTCATTTTGTAGTCTTAATGCCCCTGTTGCTATCTCTCTTAATCTACTTATACTGTGTGCTTCTTGATTCAGACTTGGTTGGCACCATTTGGGTGTTCCAGCTACTCTACCAAGTCTGAAGCTATGGGCGAGGGTTGAGGAATATTACTTACAATATTCTTAACTATTGATTCCTCAACCCCAACACCCCACACACACACACACACACACACACACGAGATGGGCACAGACAGAGAAGAAGGAACTTAGTAGACCCTTGATGCTTAAACTGACAACTCGAAGAAACTTGTCTTTTTGCATGGGTAATTAAATTGTCAGATCATATGTTTTCAAAATTTTGATATACCATATTGTGACTAGTGAGATTTGAGATCAAATCCTTCCTGGAGTGCCACCAGATGTCATTCATGTGTGCGTGTGTGGACGCTCAGGGACGCGTGTGTGGACGCTCAGGGACACGTGTGTGCGTGGCGCACATGTGCTTGCATCTGTCCTTGTCCATGTGTGCTGCTGTGTGCATGTGTGCTCATTTCGGTAGAGTCATTGTGTTATCTGCTTCATTTTCTTGACCAAGTATATATAATTCACCTGGCCACTGCAACTTATGTAGTGTTACAGAAAGAAGTCTCTTATTTAATGTTCCTAATCTTCTTCACGAAGTCCGAACGCACTGATATCCTGCATTCACCAGTTAAAGAATAGATTTTAGTGGGTAGCCAGAGACCATGTGGTAGATCTCATCTGAACTAATAATTCATCTTTGTTTCTGGCTTGTGATTTTATGTTATTCTTTCTTTTTAGGTGGATTCATGGTTGACAGCATTACGAGTTGATTTCAAACTTCCGCACGAAGTGACCCAGGTTGACTCCATTAAATCATAGCCGATGTCTTCAGTGCGTGCATTGTAAATAATGAATTAGTATCTGATTAATACTAGTGTGAATATAAGGGAACATAGTGATAGTTTTCTGTATGTGATGATAATTACAGACTCTGTGTATATTGGGATTGTATTAGAGACTCCATTAATGACTACTTGTTTGGAAGCATTTTGGGGACGAACTTGCTCGTTTCTTTTTATTTGTGAAGAATCTCTTTAAAAGCAGTGACTATAACAATAACACCAATGAGAGAAACAGTGGTATTTCAAGCTTTAAATATCTCTGTAAGACGTGATCATAAAAATGTCTTCGATCAAATACAGATGTATTATTATTCAAGTGTAATTAGGTCTATCTATCAATTGGCGGGGACTAAACAATACTTCAATTTACTGGTGTCTTTTCCTTTGCTTTTCCATGAGATCTATGTGAATGCTCTCATGACTTTTCTTTTTTAATCATAGGATAAAAAGGAGTCGGGTTAGTGATTAGATTTTGACTAATTCGCACTTAACTACTCTGATGTCTCATGGGTGTTGCACTTAAATAATTCTTTTTCCCCTTTTCTCCGAATACTGTCAAAGACATGTCTAGTACAAAACTCAAAAGTAGTAGATCTAATAAATAAATATTGTCAGATTTGATAACTAATCAATGTTCCCGATCTAACTGGTTAGGTCGGTGAATATCAGACGGGAGGTTTTTCGTTTAATGGAACGTTCCTTAATTATAGAATCACATTTCAATTATCTTCTTTGTTAAACGCCAATTAGACTGGTATTAGTCAGTCTCAATATACAATAATATTTATGAATATAAATATTCCAGTATAACTCCTGTAAAAAGAATGTTAGTTCAATTATACAGTAATTGGAGTAAGGTACTCATGTAGCGAATCTCCTTAAAACAATTATATCCTCCGCTACGGTGTTAACGGGTTGTTGGTGTCCTAAGATACAACACTCCTTCATGGTATTTGGATAGCACTACCAATTTACCATACAGTCGAATGGCAGTTAATTAGTACGTTCACAAGGAATTCAACGTAGTTGGATGAAGACAAATTTCAGGGAGAATATGTCTTAATATAGAAGATTATTCACTGTAAGGAATAGGAGGGAGAAAGAGAAGATTTTTTGTCTTAAGAAGTTACAGATTCAGATAACAATTTTATTCCAAAATCTGTTGAATTTTCTGTTCCTTCTTTCAGATTGAAAACCCTTTAACAAATTTTTATTCCAAAGTCAATTCTTTATTCCAAAGTCTGTTCTGTAGAGAGGAAGAGGAGAGTAAAAAATTCTTCTGCTGTGAGCTTAGAATTCATGGAGAGGACCGCTATCTGGGAAGCCGTTGGAGTACAGCGGGAACGGTTGTGACGGTTCTTGTCTAAACCGTTGAAGCGGTTCTGTCCAACCATCGCGGATTCGAGTAGCGGAGCGAGTGGATCTGCATCCAAGACCCTCTCGGGCCGGAACTGGGCTTTGGCGCCAGCTCCGGCGCCGAGACGAGGTGGGTGACGGCGCGCGCGGGAGCATAGTTTTCCCCCAAACACACGCGAAAACTCCAAGTACCCAAAAGGCACACCCTTTGTTCCCATCTTTCTCTATTTAAACACTTCAATTGTTCACTTCACATCCAACGTGGGACTAAATATTTTAGCTACCTTTAGTCCCCTATAGCTATTGAATTAGGCTAACTTTTGAATAAATATCTCATTCATTAAAAAACGGAATTGAACATGTGAATATACCACATTCATTCCCAATGGAAGGGAACACACTCCTACCATTATTCGGTTGATTCTATCAAAGAATCTCGCCTTAATTCAGCTCAAAGATTCACTTAAATTTTTCGTTTTTCCAACAAGCCCCCGCAACGAATGGAGATTCAAGGAATTGACACACAAAGAAATTGACTCTATAGTGAGAGGTACTTTAAAAAAGAAACTGTATCAGGATAGGTGAACTAAATCCTAAACCTTCCATAGGGAAAACTTTATCGGACTTACTGGTAATCAGTGAACTAAGTTTTGAACTGTCAGCTGTGTGTGTAAGCCAAGTTAATAAGCTTCACAAAGTAACTTTTCAAAATCAACTTTGATTCTCGGTTGTGTCCATTTTAGCCCAGGACATTCTTAGTTTTAGAGAGTATCTTTAGGGAATCACAACCTCCATAGAGACTCCCAAAGAGCTGACCTGGCTCTATACTCACAAAGGTGATCGTCCTATTAAGAATAGTCTACTCTACCCTATTGTTTTAATAACAAGTATGGGCATCATTAAAAGCGTTAAGCTTATCCTAAATCCATTTGTAAATGGCACTTGGATGCATCATAGGAATATGTTGGAGTCAAGCTCCTAAGTGCTTACTCACAGTATTTGTGGCGCCCCGATCCCGCAGGTACGGAGACGTCACTGCGACGTATATACGCAGGTCGGAAATACCCACATATATATACGCTAAGCATTAGTAAGATAAGAATCAGAGGTAGAAGCACAGTGGTAATATACATTCTAACACAAAATAGTACAAGTACATGGTCATCACAGAGAGTGATACAATATTACAGGAATATTACATCAATAGAAGATATAAAAGTATAATACATGAAGGGATATACATAGTAAAAGCTGAAAGATGCTCACGAGCAGTAAGAGGGACCTCGAGAGCTAAATAGGAGAAATGTTGGGAGGAAGAACTACGGCGGTGTCCGAGCTTCTGCTGCACTCCGATCACCACGGGAGATCTGCTGCGCACTCTGATCAGCTACAGCAAGGTCACCATGGTTCAGACTCCAGGATCTGGACATGAGAATTCAGGATTGTCAGATGCAATCCGCGAGTACATATAACAAAGCCAGGTGACGTGCATATCAGGTGCATGTGTACAAGAAAGGTGTACCGTGAATATAAGCATATATGAACATGAAATAAGAAGGTAAATAAAGTAACTACAGGAAATCAGTTATATAAGCTCACATTACCGATCAGTGAGATTAGTATGTCGAAGGAATAACCCAAATAAGGAAACCCTCATATATATACCCTATACATCACGTCACTGTAATCTGAGTTTATATAACCTGACTTTGCCTTCACAATATAAAAATGAAATAGTGTGGAAGCAATTAAGTAATCCTAAAAGATAGCACATGTCAAAGTGGTAAGCAGTATAAACCAAGAGTATAGCTAGTCATATATCAGGAGCATGTTATTATTAAATTATTAAGAGTCACCTGATTTGTATACGTCGGTATGTGTTCCATCCCACATACCTCAGCATACAGAGCGGAGAGTAAGTTATTGGAACCGATGGAGGTCGAAGAACCATGCTTATAATGAGTCCCGAACATGCCTGGGACAACAGTCAATGAGTATTCGGTGCTGAACTGGAATGTACCGCTAGGTACGGGGACTTATTGTACGCCCGAATAGGAATAGGATGTCACCGCTCCCACAGGAATAGGCCCAAGGGCTTATGGTACAACCGGCAGATAAGGGAGCAGGGGTGCCAGTACACCCCACGCAGGTGCCTGGTGGCCTCCAGGTTGAATCTAAGTATATGGCCGTGCGACACTATAAGACCATCATAAACATGGAGACTATATCGGTTTTCATCAGTTTCCCCCATCCCGGTGTAAGTTGTCTAATTATTATAATTTATCCAGTGCTAATGTCTACAGAGTATTCATAGTAATCCTATATTCATGGTTATCCTATTACGGAGATCAACAGGAGTATAGTATTAGGAGTAATATCAGGAGCCTCCCTATTTCAGGGGTTCAAGTATACAGGAGTTCAGGAGTACCAAATGTCTGATAATAATATAATAATCATGCCAAGTCCCCATAAAAGTGATAGTCATGAATATGCAAGGAGATACAGGTGTCAAGTGTTATAGTATCCGGTCAGGTGTCTCAATATCAGGTCAAATATACTAGCGCCAGGTAATAGCATGACAATCATAAAGTATAGCATGGTAAGTACCGGTATCAGATATCAAATAATAAGTATAGCATGGCAAGTACCGGTGTCGGGTATCACATGTCAAATATAGTATGACAAGTACCGGTGTCGGGTATCATATGTCAAATATAGCATGGCAAGTACCGGTGTCGGGTATCATATGTCAAATATAGCATGGCAAGTACTGGTGTATACATGTCAGGGTCAGGTAACTAATATGTCGGTGAGAGTCACAACAACAAATATCAGGTATCAACCAGTCACATAATAAGGTACAGGAGAGCGGTATAAACATTTTAAACTCTTCACTACCATTTTATGATAATAAATTTCTCTTTTTAATTAGCTATGAGAAGCCTGAGTAAAGTGGGAGCAGATCTAGGCATACCCGGTATAATACCGGTTTAACAAGGTATAATAAAGGCTGGCAGCTATTATAAAACTTGATAATTATTTATATAACATATACTAGCTTGCATAAAGAGACATCATGTATTAAGAGTAAGATGATAATTATTAAACATGAAATGACGGTAAATAAGCAAGAAATGTACTCGCCTGAAACGAGATGAAATACCGGTTAATAATCCGCAAACCGTACGAGCAAGCCACTAGCCCATGTGTTTGTGTGTGTGTGTGTGTGTACACACACACATATATATATATATATATATATATATATATATATATATATATATATAGAGGAAATGAGAGAGGGGAGAGAAGGAGAGAGAAAGTTATAGGAAGGAGAGAGAAGAGAGAGAAAATAAGGTATTTATAGAAAAGGATTATGAATTAAAAGGGGAGGAGTAGGGTTGTAATTATAGGGAAGTAATTTGAGAATGAGGTAGAGGGTATTTTAGGGAAGTGGGAAAAGTTGGTTTTATTTAGGGAAAAGAAATGAAATGAAAAGAAAGAAAGAAAGAATGGAAAAAAAGAAAAAAAAAGAAAGAAAGGAAAAAAGAAAAGGTGGGGAGGGGGTGGCCGGCGGCCAGCCGGCCACCGCCGGCGGCCCTGGGGCAGCGGCGCGCCGCCGGAGGTGGTGGGGCGGCGCGCACCCTAGGGAGGAGTGGAAGGTGGGGGTGTTTGTTGTTGGTTGGTATTGTTGTTGGTGGAGGTGGTGGTGGTAGTTGGTGGTGGTGGTGGATATGGTGGTAGTGATTGGTGGTGTTGGAGAGTTAGAGGAGAAGAAGGAGGTGATGATGGAGTGGTTGGAGTGGTGAAATTGGTGGACATGGTGATGAATTTGGAAGAGGAAGGGAGGTGGTGGTGATGGGTTATGGTGAAATGGGAGGTAGTAGATGGTTGATGGAGGTTGAAGGAGGTGGTGAGTGGAGAGGAGGTGTGGGGGAGTGGATGGTCGGCCTAGGGTGGTGGTGGTGCGGCGGTGGTGATGGTGGAGGAGGGGGTGATGAGTTGGTGCGTTGGTTGAAGGAGTGGCTTTGATTTTGAAGGAGATGAAGTTGTAATTGTTTTTGGATTTTTTTGAAATGAAAAGGAAAAGGAAATGGAGAGTTAAATAGAGAGAGGAGGGAAAAGAAATGATGAATTTTTGGGGAAGGGGAGAGGGGTCTGCATAGCAGCCCTGCTACTGCAGGCCGCAGGCGGCGGGCGGCTGGGAGCAGTGGCAGGGGAGGAAGTCAATGGGGGAGAAAGAAAAGAAAGAAAAAGAAAGAAATTAAAGAAAAAGAAAAAAAAAAGAAAAAAGAAAATAAAATAGCAAAAAATTTTTATTATTAAATAATTTATTTATTAAAATTTTGAAAGTACAAAGTAGGGGAGTAGAGAAGGAAAAAGTAAGAAAAGAAATCGTCAGTAAAAATATTATTATTTTAATAAGGCGAAAATTTGACTGTTTCAGAAACGATCCGAAAAATTCTCAAAAATAGAAAATATTATTCTAAGATGTTTGGTGAAATAGGATTCAAGAAATTCAATGTAGTTTTTAAATTAAAAATCTTAAAATCTTTCGACGAAATCGGCGACACTAGAATAGGTGAAATTTTGATAAATTTAGAAAAATCTCAAAAAATATTTTTAGATAGAAAATAAAATTCTAAGAAATAATGTGAAAGCTATTTCTAAAATTCAATCCCGTTTGAAAACTAAAAATCTAGGAATCAGTCAGCGATGCCGACCAACACTGGTTTTGGAGATTTTGCAGAAAAATTCTGAAAAAATTCAGAAAATCATGAAAAATCTAAAATATTAGAAAACAATCTCTGAAACTGAAATCGATCAAATCAGATTACCAAAAAGTCAAATCGGGCTACCAGCTGGTATCGGGTTCCCGTCCGGGTCAGGGCTGACTCTAGGTCTGAGAATCCAGATCCGATATATAATACTATAAGTAATCACAACTCAATAATCACAACTCAAAAACACATACAGGAGGAAAACTGAATAATACGGTCGAAAATTTTTGGGACACGTATCTGGGTACGTATCCCGGGAATGGGGCGATACAATCTACCCACCTAACAAAATTTTCATCCTCAAAATTTGTATAAGGAAAGAGATGAACATGGAAGAAATTACAACCAATGATGATAATATATAAAGTAAAAAAGATAAGGGAGATTACCACTCAGGACACAAAATATCTGAGTTGATCGAAGGAATGACGGCAAGAAGCTGAAAAGATAGAAGGGTGTCAGGATCTAAGGAAAAGATTGCGAGGAAGGAAAAGATAACACCGTACTTGCGATTAGAATGTATATTCAAGACTTATGCTCTCCAGCTGCAGATTAAACATCATTAATCTGCCAACTGGTTATACTGAGGATGTTAGAACCTAGGCTCTGATACTACCCTGTGGCGCCCCGATCCCGCAGGTACGGAGACGTCACTGCGACGTATATACGTAGGTCAGAAATACCCTCACGTATATACGTTAAGCATTAGTAGAGGTAAGAATCAGAGGCGGAAGCACAGTGGTAATATACATTCCAACACAAAATAGTATAAGTACATGGTCATCACAGAGAGTGATACATTATTACAGGAATATTACATCAATAGAAGATATAAAAGTACAATACATGAAGGGATATATAGTAAAAGCTGAGAGATGCTCACGAGCAGCAAGAGGGACCTCGAGAGCCAAACAGGAGAAAAGCTGGGAGGAAGAACTATGGCGGTGTCCGAGCTTCTGCTGCACTTCGATTACCACGGGAGGATCCGTTGCGCACTCTGATCAGCTACAGCAAGGTCACCATGGTCCAGACTCCAGGATCTGGACATGAGAATTCAGGGTTGTCAGATGCAACCCGCGAGTACATATAACAAAGCCAAGTGGCGTGCATTTCAGGTACATGTGTACAAGAAAGGTGTACCGTGAATATAATCATATATGAACATGAAATAAGACAGTAAGTAAAGTAACTACAGAAAAATCAGTTATATAAGCTCACATTACCAATCAGTGAGATTAGTACGTTGAAGAAATAATCCAAATAAGGAAACCCTCATATATATATACCCTATACATCACGTCACTGTTATCTG
Organism: Agave tequilana; assembly: GCA_038442645.1. NCBI lineage: Eukaryota > Viridiplantae > Streptophyta > Magnoliopsida > Asparagales > Asparagaceae > Agave > Agave tequilana. The sequence goes on from JAVJIF010003865.1 coordinate 40,637, forward strand.
AGTTTATATAACCTGACTTTGCCTTCATAATATAATAATGAAACAGTGTAGAAGCAATTAAGTAACCCTACAAGATAGCACATGTCAAAGTGATAAGCAGTATAAACCAAGAGTATAGCTAGTCATATATCAGGAGCATGTTATTATTAAATTATTAAGACTCATTTTATTTGTATACGTCGGTATGTGTCCCATCCCACATATTCAGCATACAGATCAGAGAGTAAGTTATTGGAAACTGATGGAGATCGACGAACCATACTTAGAATGGGTCCCGTACATGCCCGGGACAACGGTCAAGGAGTATCTGGTGCTGAACTGGAACGTACCGCTAGGTATCGGGACTTATTGTACGCCCGAACAGAAATAGGATGTCACCGCTCCCACAGGAATAGGCCCAGGGGCTTATGGTACAACAGGCAAGCAAGGGAGTAGGGGTGCCAGTACACCCTACGGAAGCGCCTGATGGCCTCCAGGTCGAATCCAAGTATATGGCCGCGCGACACTATAAGACCATCATAAATATAGAGACTATATCGGTACTCATCAGTTCCCCCATCCCAGTGTAAGTTGTCTAATTATTATAATTTATCCGGTGCTAATGTCTACAAAGTATTCATAGTAATCCTATATTCATGGTTATCCTATTACGGGGATCAACAGGAGTATAGTATCAGGAGTAATATCAGGAGCCTTCCTATTTCAGGGGTTCAAGTATACAGGAGTTCAGGAGTATAAGAGTTTAGGAGTACCAAATGTCTGGTAATAATATAATAATCATGTCAAGTCCCCGTAAAAGTGATATCATGAATATGCAAGGAGATACAGGTGTCAAGTGTTATAGTATCCGGTCAGGTGTCATAATATCAGGTCAAATATACTAGCGCCAGGTGATAACATGACAATCGTCAAGTATAGCATGGTAAGTACCGGTATCAGATATCAAATAATAAGTATAGCATGACAAGTACCGGTGTCGGGTATCACATGTCAAATATAGCATGACAAGTACCGGTGTTGGGTATCATATGTCAAATATAGCATGGCAAGTACCCGTGTATATACGTCAGGGTCAGGTAACTATATGTCGGTGAGAGTCACAACAACAAATATCAGGTATCAACCAGTCACATTACAAGGTATAGGAGAGCGGTATAAACATTTCAAACTCTTCACTACCATTTTATAATAATAAATTTCTCTTTTTAATTAGCTATGCGAAACCTGAGTAAAGCGGGAGCAGATCTAGCATACCCGGTATAATACCGGTTCGACAAGGTATAATAAAGGCTGGTAGCTTTATAAAACAAGATAATTATTTATATAACATACACTAGCTTGCATAAAGAGACATCATGTATTAAGAGCAAGATGATAATTATTAAACATGAAATGACGGTAAATAAGCAAGAAATGTACTCGCCTGAAATCGGGATGAAATACCAGTTAATAATCTGGGGAATCAGCGAACCGTACGAGCAAGCCACTAGCCCATGTATATATTAATATATACTCATATATATATTATATAAATAAATATTAAAGAGGAAATGAGAGAGGAGAGAGAGGAGAGAGAAAGTTATAGGAAGGAGAGAGAAAGAGAGAGAAAATAGGGTATTTATAGAAAAGGATTATGAATTAAAAGGGGAGGGGTAGGGTTGTAAATATAGGGAAGTAATTTGAGAATGAGGTAGAGGGTATTTTAAGGAAGTGGGAAAAGTTGGTTATTTAGGAAAAAGAAATGAAATGAAAAGAAAGAAAGAAAGAATGGAAAAAAAAAGAAAGAAAGAAAGGAAAAAGAAAAGGAGGGGAGAGGTGGCTGGCGACCCTGGGTCGGCGGCGCGCCGTCGGAGGTGGCGGGGCAGCGCGCGCCCTAAAGGAGGAGTGGGAGGTGGGGGTGTTTATTGTTGGTTGGTATTGTTGTTGGTGGAGGTGGTGGTGGTAATTGGTGGTGGTGGTGGATATGGTGGTGGTGGGGAGTTAGAGGAGGAGGAGGAGGTGATGATGGGGTGGTTGGAGTGGTGGAATTTGTGGAGGGTGATGAATTTTGGAGGAGGAAGAGAGGTGGTGGTGATGGGTTATGGTGAAATTGGAGGTGGTGGATGGTTGATGGAGGTTGAAGGAGGTGGCGGAGTGGAGAGGAGGTGGGGGGAGTGGATGGCCGGCCTAGGGCGTGGTGGTGCGGCGGTGGTGATGGTGGAGGCGGCGGTGATGATTTGGTGTGTTGGTTGAAGGAGTGGATTTGATTTTTGATGTAGATGAAGTTGTAATTGTTTTTGGATTTTTTTGAAATGAAAAGGAAAAGGAAATGAAAGTTAAATAGAGAAGGAGGAGGGAAAAGAAATGATGAATTTTTGGGGAAGGGGAGAGGGGGCTGCAGAGCAGCCCTGCTACTGCAGGCGGCAGGCGGCTGGGAGCAGTAGCAGGGGAGGAGGTCAATGAGGGGAGAAAGAAAAGAAAGAAAAAGAAAGAAATTAAAGAAAAAGGAAAAAATAAGAAAAAAGAAAATAAAATAGCAAAAAAACTTTATTATTAAATAATTTATTTTTTATAATTTTTGAAAGTACAAAGAAGGGGAGTAGAGAAGGAAAAGGCAAGAAAAGAAATCATCGGTAAAAATATTATTATTTTAATAAGGCGAAAATTTGATTGTTTCAGAAACGATCCAAAAAATTTTCAAAAATAGAAAATATTATTCTAAGATGCCTTGTGAAATCGGATTCAAGAAATTCAATATAATTTTTAAATTAAAAATTTTGTAATCTTCCAGCGATACCGGCCGACACCAGAATCGGTTAAATTTTGATAAATTTAGGAAAATCTCAAAATGTTTTTAAATAGAAACTAAAATTTTAAGAAGTAATGTGAAAGCCATTTTTAAAAATTCAATCCTGTTTGAAAACTAAAAATCTAAGAATCAGTCAGCGATGCCGACCGACACCGGTTTTGGAGATTTTACAGAAAAATTTCAGAAATAATGAAAAATCTAAAATATTAGAAAACAGTCTCTGAAACTAAAATCGGTCAAATCAGACTACCAGAAAGTCAAATCGGGCTACTGGCTGGTATTGGGTTCCCTGTCCGGATCAGGGCTGACTCTAGGTCTGAGAATCCAGATCCGATACATAATAATATAAGTAATCACAACTCAAAAACACATACAGGAGGAAAACTGAACAATACGGTCAAAAAATTTTGGGACACATATCTGGGTACGTATCCCGGGAATGGGGTGCACAGTGTTAATCATAACTAGTTTTTTCTCTTGAACTTAGTCTGTGGGATCTCCAGTCGCTAAGTGAGGTTTCATTAAGTCCGTGGGATCTCCAGTTTATTCGCTCTCCATTTAAACCTTTAGTAAATGGATCCGCTAGATTATCTTTTGATGATACAAAGCCAATGGAGAGAATTCTATTTGAGAGCAACTGCTTCACGGGGTTATATCTACGACGAATATGTATAAACTTACCGTTATATATAAAATTATGTGCCCGAGATATCGCTGTTTGGTTATCGCAGTAAATACATATGGCAGGTACTGACTTGGGCCATAATGGTATATCTTTCAAAAATATCGAAATTATTTTGCTTCTTCTCCAGCCTTATCTAAACTATAAATTCCGATTTCATTGTGGAACAGGCAATACATGTTTGTTTGGAAGATTTTCAAGAACCGATGCGCCTCCAAGAGTAAAAACATATCCGCTAGTTGATTTTGATTCATCAGAATTTGCAATCCAATTAGCATCGTTGTACCCTTCAAGTACCTGTGAATATTTTCTATATTTCAAGGCATACTCCCTGGTTTTAGATACATAGCCTACTACTTGTAGTAGAGCAGTCCAATTGATCATCATTAGGGTTACTAATGTATCTGCTTAGTTTGTTTACAGCGTAAGAAATATCGAGTCTAGTGCAATTCATTAAATACATTATACTTCCGATAATATGAAAATACTCCAACTGTCATGTTGCAATTCTTGTATTCTTACGAAGGTGGATGTGTGAAAGAAAAGGATTCGTATTCTCTTTTATCCTATGTTCCTTAAATCTTTCTATTATCTTATCTACGTAATGAGATTGAGATAGAATGATTTCATCTGCTGTTCTTGTAGTTTTAATTCCTAAACTTACATCAGCAACACCCAGATCCTTCATATCACATAAAGACAAACAATGATACATGTATTTCTAACTGTCTTAATGTAAACACACTTATCACATTCATTGATAGTGAATCCATCTTTGATCATGATACTATCGAATTTCTTATGCCATTATTTTGGAGCCTGTTTTAAATCATATAAGGATTTTACCAATATACACACTTTGTGTTATTGGCCCTTGACTACAAATCCTTCAGATTACTCTATGTATATTTTTTCATTTAAGTCGCCATACAGGAATGCAGTCTTGACATCCATTTGATGAATATCCAAGTTGTGTAATGCTGCAATCGCAATTAACATTCGAATGGATGTTATTCTTGTTATTGGCCAATAAATATCGAAGTAGTCAAGTCTTTCTTTTTGTCGATAACCTTTGGCTACTAATCTAACCTTGTATTTATCGATAGATCTATCAGATTTTAATTTTCTTTTGAAAATTCACTTACTTCTGATTGATTTACTGTCAGGAGGTAAGTTTGTCAATTTCAAAGTGTGATTACTTAGAATGGATTCTATTTCGCTGTTTACAGTTTCTTTTCACATTTGTTCTTCTAGAGCGCATATGTTACGAAGTTTGGACCAAAAGATTTTGAGATTCTCGATCTCTGACTCCTTGGTTCAACGTTCGCATTAACTGAAGGTCCACTGGGTCCTTCATCCCTAAATGTTGTTTCATATGTTCTTTTTTTAGAAGTCTTGTCTTCTTCCCATTTATATGGAAATATGTCTTCAAAGAACACGACATCTCTAGATTCGATAATCATGTTTACATGAATATCAGGTTTTTCTGATTTGTATACCAGAAATCTATAGGCACTTCTATTCAAGGCATATCCTATAAAAACTCAGTCCATATTTTTCATTTCCAACTTGATCTTTTTAGGTAATGAAGCCAGTACCTTTGCAAGTCACCCCAACATTTTGATATAATTATAGGAAAATTTCATGCTATAACTCAAATGGTATAAGACCAAGTTTCTTATGTGGTACTCTATTTAGAATATAATTTGCGGTTAACAGAGTTTTCCCCCACAAGTTCTGAGTTGCATCAAAACTTGCGAGCATGGAATTTAACATATCCTTTAAAGTTTATTCTTTCTTTCAGCAATTCGATTCTGCTGAGGGGTGTATAGTGCTGTGGTTTGGTGGATTATACCAAAATTAGCACGTAACTCATAAACTCATTTGATTCATATTCTCTGCCTCGATCGGATTTTAGAATCTTTATATTTTTGTTGAGTTAATTTGCGGTTAATGCTTTATTGTTATAAATATATTCATTGCCTCATCTTTACTGTTTAAAAGATACATATAGCAGTTTCTTATACAATCATCAATAAAAGTAATGAAATACTTTTTCCCACCTCTTGTTGGCGCAAATTTCAAGTCACACAAGTCCCTATGAATTAATTCTAAAGGTTCTGTATTTCAATGAATTGAGTGAAATGAATTTTTTGTGAACTTGGCCTCAACACAAATCTCGCACTTGCGAATTTCTTTCAAGTTGAGTTTAGAAATATATCCTACATTAGACAAGTTTTGTAAGGACTTGTAATTTATATGCTCTAATCTAGCAAGCCACAATATAGGAGACTCAAGCAAATAAATAGAAGATTTTTCTTTATTTATGAGCTTTAGGTACAGATACTTGAACTTTTTGTCCACTACAGCAACATTGGCCTTGAAAAGACCATCAACAAGATAATCCTTACACACATACATGCCATTCTTAGCAAGAACAAATTTATCAGATTCAAAGACTATTTTAAACCTTTTCTTACTGAGAATTAAACCGGATATCAAGTTCTTGCGGATATTTGGAACATGCAATACATCATTCAGAGTGAGCTCCTTTTCAGATGTCCACTTCAGTATAACCTTTCCCTTTCCCTCAACCTTGGAGATGGCTAAGTTGTCCATAAAGAGTTGCTCATCATGCTCTAGTTTTTGATATTCAGAGAATAATATTGTCTCAGAGCAGATATGCCGAGTAGCCCTAGTGTCTACCCATCAATCCTTATTGTTTGTTGTCAGATTCACTTCTGACACCATAGTTGATAGGCTTGGCGATGCATGGTTGGTCAGATTTGCCTGTGGATGGTCCTTCTTGTTCCTTTTGGGACGACTGCGATATTCATTTGCCTTGTGTCCCTCTTTGTTGCAAATATAGTAAGTTCTTTTGAAATGCTCATTCTTGCCTTCTTGGTCTTTTTCTTTGTACCCTGGGGCAGTCTTCTTCCGCTTAAACCTTTGAAAGTAGACACTTTTCCACTTGAGTCTTCTATCACATTGCCTTGGCGTCATAGGAGTTATTGTTGCTTTTTTTCTCGGACTGTCGGTTGTCCTTCTCAACCTGAAGCCTCACAATGAGATCTTCCAACTTCAGCTTCTTGCGCTTGTGCTTCAGGTAGTTCTCAAAATCTCTCCATGTAGGTGAGAGTTTCTTAACAATAGTTGCAACTTGAAAAATTTTAGGTAGAATCATACCTTCAACATCTATCTTATACAAGATAAGTTGGGATTCTTGCACCGACTGATCACAGTCTTTCTATCCACCATCTTATACACCAGAAATCATCCCACGATGAACTTCTTAGTACCAGCGTCCTCAGTTTTGTACTTCTTATCGAGACTTTCCCATAACTTCTTTGTCGTTTGGATAGGACTGTAAACATTGTATAGAGAGTTATCTAGTCCATTTAAAATATAGTTTCAGTAAAGGAAGTCATCTTGTGTCCATGCATCAACTGCAAGGACAGAGTCCCGATAGTTTCGTGTTCCAGTGGATCCTCTTGTAGGAATTTGGCCAAATGCAGAGTGGTCAGTAGAAGAGTATCCTCTGTTTTCACCTCTTGAATTCAGTGCCATCAAATTTTTCTGGCTTCTCCGGCTTCAGGTTAGGAAGTAGAGCAAACATCAGTGTCCAAATTTGCATATTTGGTTCCTTACTAGTGCTATCTTGATTAGTCTCAGACATCTTCTATAATTTCAAGCAGAGTGTAAATCACTTAGAGGGGGTGAATAAGTGATGAATATAGGTTGATGGAAAATAATGCGAAATTAAAAACAATTACTAGCTAACTAGCAATAAATAATTACAATACAAAAATATTTGCAATAAAGTAAACAATAATAGCATGCAAGAATAGAGAGAGTGCTGAGTTAAGAGATAGAGAGTAATCACAAACCATGTGTTTTGAGGTTTGAGCCACCGCTCTACATCCTCGCCTTCACCGCAATGAAGAATTTCTACTAAACTGACCCCGCGAGATCGCCAACCCTTACAAGTTCCCGCAAGAACTCAACGGACCCGCAAGTCCCTCTCTTGGTGCCACAACACCTACAATCGAGCTCACTAGCTCACTCGAGACCGCAACCTCTACAACTTCACGGATACAAAAAATGGTGATCTTCTTCTTGATCACAAAAGCTCACACAAATACAATCCTATAACCAAATAGGATAGATGAAGCTTTTTGAGATTGTGTGGTGAGAAATGCTTGTAGAGATGTGAAGGAAAGCTCAAGCAAAAACAAAGATGTGGACGGATCAATATGAATTTTTTTTGAGAAAACAAATTTTAATCGCTAAAACTTGTTCTTGGGTGTTCAAAAATTGTTATAGGGTTTTTCTATAGTCCTACTATATATAGGGGATAAAAACAATTAGAGAACACCCAATATATCCACTAGGAAGTGACCCAGAAAAGACAGTCCATAAATATAGCCATTGGGAAAAAAATTAGAAGAAAATCCTTCTATCGGTCGACCGGCTGGTCGACCGCCAACAGTCAAAAATCCGACTGTTGGGGTTAACGGTCGACCGAGTAACCAATCCAGAGAGCAAAGCTCTCCAACGCCGACCGGTCAGTCGACCATGACCCAACAATATCAAAAGATCTTTTAATCGGTCGATCGGTCAGTCGACCACTGTGCACTCAAAAGCAAGGCAAATCTTGTGCAACATCGATCGACTAATAGAGCAATTTGCTCTGCCTATCGGTCGACCGACTCAGGAAAAAAATCAAGTTTTGAAAATCTTTTGAAGTGCATCTGTTTTCTATAAAAATACATATACATAGTATATACAAATAGAGTTCTTATGACTTTATAAGTATAATGTGTGATCATAGACCAACACAAAAATGAGGTAGAGCAATATTTTGTAAAAATACTTTTTCTAAAAGAAAAATAGTTTTTCCAAAATCTATTTTTGAAAACTAAATAGAAAAACTTGATGAAATGTTTTCAAAAACATTTAGAGATATAAATCAAATGTGTGCATGTGTGTGAATCTCAAGAGGTACCAATCTTACTACCTTAGTTTTAACAAAACTATAAATCCTATTCTAAAAATACCAAAAACAGAAATCTTCTATAGTCTTCAATCCATTGAATAACTTAATCCTTGAGCTTGGTATTCTTGAGGAATCCCATATATGTGTCTTCATGGTGGCTTAGGCTCTTGGATCGACATTTATATGGCTTCAAAATGGTGTGAGTCTTATTGAAGAAGCTGATATGCAATAAATGAAATCCTGAAACTTATATAGAAGAAATTGTTAGAATTAATAACTTCATATGGTTTATTATCATCAAAAGTAGGGCAAATGCCTTTGGGTCAACACAGAGTAGAAGTAAGTAATTCAAGATTATTAATTGTCTTAAGATTGTTAGATCTAATAACTAATCAATATCTCGATCTAATTAGCCAGGTCGGTGAATATCAGGTGGGAGGTTTTCCGTTCAATAGAATGTTCCTTAATTACAGAACCACTTTTCAATTACCTTTCTTGGTTAAACACCAATTAGATTGGTATTAGTCAGTTTCAATATATAGTAATATTTTTGAACATAAATATTACAGTATAATCCCTATAAAAAGAATGTTAGTTCAATTATAAAGCAATTGGAGTGAGGTATGCATGTAGCAAATCTGCTTAAGATAATTACGTCCCCCGTTATGGTGCTAACGGGTTACTGAACGCTGGTCTCCCAAAATATAATACTCCTTCACAGTATTTGGATAGCACTACCAAATCACTGTACAATCGAACCGTAGTTAATCAGTGCATTCACAAGGAATTCAACGCAGTTGGACGAAGACAAATTTCAGGGAGAATATTTGTTTTAATATGGAGGATTATTCACTATAAGGAAAAGGAGGGAGAAAGAGAAGAGTTTTTTCTTAGGAAGTCACAAATTCAGACAATAATTCTATTCCAGAATCTGTTGAATTTTTTGTTCCTTCTTTCAGATCGAATCTTTTAACAGATCTTTCTTCCAAAGTCAATTCTGTAGATAGGAAGAGGAGAGAAGAGAAAATTCTTCTATTGTGTTTAGAATTCATGGAGAGGAGCACTATATATAGCACACCTGAGAAGCCGTTGGAGTACAATAAGAATGGTTGCGACAGTTCCTGTCTGAACCGTTATAACTGTTCCTGTCTGAACCGTTGCAGCAATTCTGTCCAACCGTTGAGGATTCGAGTAGCACAGCTGGTGGATCTACATCCAAGACCCGCTTTAGCACTCGTGTGACCCAATTCGAAAAGAACTGGACTAGGTTGAACCAGCACCCAGACCCGGGCTTAGACTCCAGACTCCAGCACCGGCGCCAGGACGGGCGAGCTGCTGCGGCCGCGCGGGGTTTTGGTTTTCCCCCAAACGCGCGCGACAACTCCAAATACCCAAAGGACACACCCTTTGTTCCCATCTTTCTCTATTTAAAAACTTTAAATGTTCACTCTATATCCAATGTGGGACTAAATATTTTAGCTACCTTCAGTCCTCTTTAGCTATTGAATTACGCAAATATTTGACTTGAATATCTCATTCATTCGAAAACGAAATTGAACATGTGAATATATCACGTTCATCTCCACTAAAAGGAGAACACACTCCAACCATTATCCGGTTGATTCTATCAACGTATCTTTCCTTATTTCAGCTCAAAGATTCACTTAAATTCTTCGTTTTCCCAATAAATATAGCCCTAATACAATACCAAGCTAAGCTCGAGAGATTAAAGACGATATTTAGAGACCTCTTTGCTGGAAACTGACACAGATAAAGAATCGAATAATGCCGGCTAGATCTTGCTCTACCGCCAACGAACCCTGAAAGATATCTTCAGGAATAATAGAATAATCGAATCCACGAGCAAAGGAGGAAAAACTCGAATTCATAAGCAATTAAAAAGAGAAACTCAATTTTATTGATGATTAAAACTTGAATAAAAAAATTCACGATATAATGACCTTATATAAGCAATAAAAGAAGAATATTAATCTAATTATGAAACCTAATCAAATAAAAGAAAAACAAAATAATTTGTAGTTCAATTCAGAATTGAAAACTGTATCCTGTTCAGAATCAGATATGCAGATATGCCTTCAGTTGTCGACAACTGACTTGGCTTGCTGATAGACTGTAAAACCTCAACTCTAGAGAAACGTATTTTGCAGTCAGTCTGTTAACAACTGGGTTGGGCTGTTGACAGCTGAGCTTAGGTTGTTGACAACTGCTGGCTTGCTTTTGTCTTGATTCCTACATCAGTCTCTCCCTCTTCAAAAGAACTCATCTTCGAGTTATTTTTTACATATAACTGCTTGGTAGGGTGATATTCATTGAATAATTTGGATATCGCCATATCACTTGAAAGATTCATGACATAAGCGTTATCACTAATCTTCTTTATGATCTTAAATGGTCTATATTTCTTAGGCTTCAACTTATATATGCTTCAACTGAGATTCTTTTTCTCCTCAAGTACACCATCACCATATCTCCTTCCTCAAAGAGTTTCTCTCGCTTTTTTTGTCAGTTGTCATTTTATACTTTGTATTAGTTTTCTTCAACTTTAATCGAACCTTCTCCTTTAGAACTTCGCTCTCCTTGGAATTCATCCGATAGTGGGAAGTAGGTAGACTTGCTTTCGGAATAAGATCAATATGATAATGGATATCTCTCATTGGTGGTAATCCTTTTGAAGCTCGTCGTGCACAACTTCTTTAAACTCTTCCAATAATGGTCTCATCTTCTCACGAATTTCAGCAGGTGAAGTAACTTTTTCCTTGATCACTAAAGTAAATCTCTGCTTTATTTCTTTTGATTCCACTACAAGCTCTCCTTATTTGCATATGTATATGAATTTTGGTTTCTTTTCTTTTGTGGATTTTGCAATCGGTGAAATTGGTTTCATGGCAGGTCTTTTGTCCTTTCAATTGAACATATAGATGTTTCTCTTAACTTTGTGGGTTGCATCAACATCGTATTGCCACGGTCTCTCCAAAAGAATATGACATGCGTCCATATCAACTACATCACATGCAACAAAATCTTGATAAAACTTACCAATTAAAATGGGAACAGGACGTTGATCTATTACCTTGATAGAGGGGCCCTTCTTGATCCAACTAATGGTGTAAGGATGAGGGTGTAGTTCCGTCTCTACCTAAAAAAAGTTCGTAAGTGCTCTAGAAATGATATTCTCCCAACTTCTATTGTCAATGATGAGGTTGCATACTTTGCTCTTGACGAACACTTTGAATAAAAGATTTGATGCCGCTACGCAGTGTCGGAGGCCTTCTGGTGCACAACAATCTCTGAATAACATAAGTTGTAAATTTTCCATGCTCATCGGTAAAGTCAGAATCATTTGGTTCTTCAATCTCGAATTCTTCCTCTTCATCATCTTCGCAATCTGCCATATTAACCTGTTTCCTTTTAGGGCATTCATTGAACTTATGTCCAAGCTCTCCACACCTATAATACTTATCAATCTCAAGCTTGGCGTAGGGATTCTCCTTGCTCTTTGCGGCTGCAACGGTTGTTGTTGGTAGTGGTGCTGATGCAGGGGTATTGGTAGACTGACAAATTGACAGTCAGTTAACCGTTGTGAAACTCGGTTGAACTCCTGCCCTATTTGCTAACTTTCCAACTGATGTTGAACGCTTGAAAGGTGTAGTCCTACTTTGTAGTCTCTCGATCTTCAATGCTTTGTTATGAGTTTCATCAATGGAGAACACACCGTGAAGGATCATGCGCTCTTGAATAGAATACTTTAGACCACTAATGTACTTTGCCGCTTATTATTCCTCCGTCATAGATAAATCACAGTGTGATGATAGTCGAAAGAATTTCTTCGTAGATACAGTGACAGTCCTTATACCTTATTGATAGTGTTCAAATAGATTGTAAAGAATTTGTTGATAAACAGGTGGAAGGAATCTACCTCTAAGTAGTAGATTCATGTGCCTCCACGTCATCACGGATGATTAGCCTTGATGTTTTCTTGTGATTTGCAATTGGTCCCACCATGCAGCCACTCCTCCCTTGAGTTTGTACGCCACAAACTTGACTTACTTCTTCGTGGGGACATAAGCCATGTCAAGGACTTCTCCACTTCATAAATCCAATTCAAGAAGATTCAATATCAAGATTCTTACTAAAAGAAGGAATCTCAACTTTCATCTGATGCTCATTAGGACTTGAGTACCCTTGTAACACCCTGATTCGCTGATACAAGGACGCTATGATTACGTACATATATAGAGCGACAATACCCTGACATACGTATGCTAAACCTCAGTACAGAAAAATAAACACAATATACATAATACTTTCAGCTTTAATAAGTACCAGAATACCTGCAATGGATCATGATCATGATATATGAGAAACATGGATAAATAAGAAAACAAAGACTAAATAATAAAGGTACCTATAAATAATATAAATGACGAGTCTCCTATTTGTATCCAGTAAAATATCAGGTACTACAATATTCTGGATCTCCAACCTGGACATGCAAACCCAGCGTCGTTAGAAAGCGAACTAGTGAGTCGTAAAATGAAGGAAGCAGTAATATATATTATAATAATAGTACAATCACGATACTATATAATACATGTTTAAATACCAGTGATACAATATAATTATACTAACAATCGAGATATATGCATGGATATAAACAAGTGTTATATTAACACTATAACATTACAAATGCCTAGCATGTTAAAACGGTATTAGTTCTACAATATTATTTAGATTTATAATATTAATATCAATTAATATTATCAGGAAGAGTCTTATATATCACCAAACCTTATATTATTATGTTATACCAATAAAATCATAAACATATATCATGTTTTATTATTTTATATTTATTATTTAAACTAACAGTAACAATAACATGATGGTATCATGATTAATATGAACAGTTATAAATGAAGTGTGCAGAACAACCATACTATAGTATTGCGGTTATAAAGCAACGTGTGTCTACGGAGAATACATAGAATAGAGAATACATGAAATTCAGAGTATACGTGTACATGTATAGTGTGTCTCCACATGAAATACAAGGTATACATATGACATGGTGATGAATAAAATATCAGAAACTGTAACAAGTATAAATGAACAACAATATACATTTACCGAGCAAGTCATGTTATTTATACAATAATAACAATCAGTACCATCTGATATCTTAATCAATCTTTTATAGTATCACATACCACTGACAGTTCATATCATAGCCCGTACTCCAGCCGAACCCATCCGAACATCGCATACGGGTACCATTATCCAAACGAGAGAGTGACCAAATAACAAGCATTCCACATCACTATTGTTTATGTTATTTTATTATATTAATTGGAAACTTAATGGTCAAGGAGCTCTAATCAGGTGAGTGTATCCCGTGCATACCCAGGATCACGACCTTAAATAGGTCCCTGGCTGCTGAGACCAGGACTACCCGCTAGGGCAGGAGTAAGAAACAAGAAGCTCAATAAGCCATAGATAATACAAGTGGTAGCCAGCACTACCACGTCCATTAGAGTGGGACAACGTGGATCTAGGACATCCACCTGAAAAAACCTAGTCAATCGTCAAGTCTCCCCATTTTCATATTATATTTAAACTATACAGTGTATCAGGAATAAAAACAATGCATGATACATGTAATACATTAATAGGACAAGAGCTTTCTTGATATCATGAAACAAGAAAATGGGAAATGAAAATAAGAGATGTGGGATTTTAGAGGTGGCCGTCATGACTTAGATTCACGTGGCACTTAGTTCCGCACATCACATATCAATAACACTCAGGAGTATCATATTAATATCAGTAACAGGAAATAAGCATATAACAGGAATACAAGAATGTCCATGCAACAGAATAATGATCCATATAACAAGAATACAGAAATAATCAACGCATGTATACAGGTGAATCTATGTAACAGTGTTATAAGAACATGAAAAACTATATACAGAGCATTCGTGTAGCGGTGATATAAATATATGAAATAACGACATCCAGTGAACACTGTATCCGTGTATCAGTGGTACATGAATATGAAATAATAATATCCAGTGTAACCGTATTTGTGTAACGGTGATAGATGTACATGAAATGACAGTGTCCAGTGCGATAGTATATCCATGTTACAGTGTAGTGCTACAAGTACATGAAATAATATTGTCCAGTGTAATAGAATAGTTGTGAACATGAGTACAAGTATGCAAGTAACGGTAACTCATGTAAAGTGATACATGATTATGTAAATAATAGTGTCCAATATATCAGTGGTTATACTCGTGATTTTTGGTAATGGTAACTGTGTCAGGGTGATATAGTTAATAAGAATATATGGCAATCGATATATATATATATATATATATATATATATATATATATATATATATATATCAGTATCTTTTATACTACTTTTATGTTATTACTGCGATCGATATTATAAAGGAATTATAGAAAATTATTTATTTTCAAACTCTTCATAACCATTTTAATAATTATTAATTTAATTATAATTCTGGAATTCCTTTTTATTTATTGTCTTATAATAACTCAATGCATATAAATAATCCATCTACATGTTTATCTTAAATTAAGACTCGCCCTAAAATATTAGTAACCACTAACACATCTTTATTTATAGTGATTTACTATTTAATTGATTTACAGAACAATACTCATGGTTTAAATAAATTAATAACTTAATAGTATTAAACATGATGAAATATAATTTATAAAGAAAAACACTCAATTACTGATCACGGGAATGTAGATCTCTTTTTTACGATCGCAATGACTCGAGAATCGTCCAAATCAGATCCTGGATGCTCAAGATATCGCCCGAATACTAAAATCATAACAAATGAGTAAAAAAGGTAATTTATAATATTTCAAAGATAATAAATATTGTTTAATAGGTGTTTTATGTAAAATTACCTTTCTTGGTTTAGAAGTGGGTTTGGGTTGTTATCAGGTCGGGTTCAGATTCGCAATCCGGACCCATTTAGCTTAATTGGTTAAGGGTTATTGAGTTAATGGGTTGTGGGTAATTTAGTTAAAGGGTTTGGTCTAATGGGTGCGGGTTGGGATCCAAACGAGGAGAGTGGAGAGAGAGAGAAAAGATGAGAAAGAAAGAGAGAGAGAGGGAGAGATGGAGGCGAGGCTGTCGGCCTAGGAGGTTGCAGCGGCCTGACGGCAGTAGTCTAGCTACCGACAGTGGTGGTGAGCAAGGAGGGTAGAGGAGGGAGAGATAGAGAGTGAAGAGAAGAGAGAGAGAGAGATAAAGAGAGTGGAGTGGAGGAGAGAGGGAAAGCAAGAGAGAAAGGGGTGGACGGCCTGCCGGCGGCACGCCGACAGTGACCTTGGCCTGGCCAGCGCTGGGACTGGCCAACAGTTTGAGTAGAGAGAGGGAGGGGGAGTGTATAGAGTGAGAGAGAGAGAGAGAGAGAGTTAAAGAGATGGTGAGTTGAAGAGAGAGGATTGAGAGAGAAATAGAGAGAGTTTGAGAGAAATTGAGACAGAGAGAGAAAAAAGAGATTTGAAGAGAGAGGAGTCAGTGGGTTGAGGCGGTGGAGGAAGTCGGTGTAGAAATTTGAAGAAGGGAAAAGAAGAAGAGAAAAAGAAATATAAAAATGTATTTTTATATTATTATTTTAATTGGGTCCAATTTGATTAGCTCAGAACGGTTTTCAAAAATTCTATAAAATAGTAAATATTACACTGAGGGGCAACGTGAAATCAAATTTAAAAAATTCAGTCTGGTTTGCAAATTAAAAAACCTGGACTCGATTGGTGATACCGTCGATACCAATTTGACCAGAGTTTTGACTAATCTAGAAATTTTTTTGAAAATATACTAAGTTGAAAATATTATCTAAAAGAATAATCTGAAAGCAGATTCTTAAAATTCATCCATTTGTGAGTTAAAAATCATATAATAAATTGTCAGTATCGGTCGATAATGAATTCAGAAATTTTCTAAGATAATCCAAAAAATTTTTTAAAAAATCTAAAATATTAGGAAATAATATCTGAAATTTAAACTGGGTCAGTCTGACAAACAGAAAGATCAAATCAAGTATTTACATCATATCTAGTAGATACTATGACATACATTTAAAGCTGGAGTTTACACTTCTACCCACCTTTAAAAAAATCGACCTCGAAATTTCAATTTAGGTGAGAAAAACAATATTTACAGCTCTTGCAACATGGATGTTATGGGCCTACGATACTTTCGTTGTACCACTCTGATATCTATAACGAATTCGTGGTGGAGAAATAGTATCATGAGTTAAAGATAGAGGATTGGAATCAAAAGGATGAAGAGAAGAGAGAAGAAAATCAGAATATTCTGGTTGACAACTGAAATTAGAGAATAAAAAGAGTCAAGGAATAGATTTTCAACAAATGGCATCTCGTACTCATGCTAGAATCCTCAAATTCAGATATAAATTAGTTCAATCTAATAACTGGTTGTACTATTGGTAAGAGCCCAACTTTTGATATAGGTGTTTATCCACATTTAGTGTAAACCTAGACTTTGATACCAATCTATAACACCCTGATCTCGAGGATACGGATACGCTAAGATGACATATATATGCAGAGCGAATATATCCTGACATACATACGCTAAGCCTCAGTACAGGAAAATAAGTAAAATATACACAATAATTCCAGCTTTAATAAGTACCAGAATACCTGCAATTAGTCAGTGATCATGATATATAAGGAAACATGGATAATAAGAAAACAAAAACTGAATAATAAATATACTTATTAATAATATAGATAACGAGTTTCCTATTTGTATCTCATGAAATTTCAGGTGCTATAATATCTTTGATTTCTAATCGAGCATGCAACCCGATCGTCAGAAAGTGACCTAGTGAGTGGTAAAATAAAGTAAGCAATAATATATATTAAATAGTAGTATAATCACGATACTATATAATACATGTTTAAATAACAGTAATATAATAGAATTATACTAACAATCGAGATATATGCATAGATATAAACAAGTGTTATATTAATACTAAAATATTATAAATGCCTAGCATGTTACAACGGTATTAGTTCTATAATTTATTCAATTATATAATATTAATATCAATTAATATTATCGGAAAGAGTCTTATATATCACCAAATCTTATATTATTATGTTATACCAATAAAATCAATTTGTTTAAGTGACGTATATTAAGTTTTATTATTTTATATTAATTATTTAAACTAATAGTAACAGTAACATGATAGTATCATGATTAATATGAAAAGTTATGCATGAAGTACGTAGAACAACCATATTATAGTATTGTGGTTATGCAACACAGTGTGTCTACAGGAAAAAACAGAATAGAGAATACATGGAATGCATAGTATACGTGTACATGCATAGTATGTCTCCATATGAAGTGCAAGATATACATGTGACATGGTGATGAATAAATATCAGAAACTATTACAAGCATAAAAGAACAATAATATATATGTACCGAGCAAATCATGTTATTTATACAATAATAATAATCAGTATCGCCTGATATTTTAATCAATCTCTTTCAGTGCCTCATACCACTGGCAGTTCATATCGGAGTTCTTATTCTAACTGAACACATCCAAACATGACATGAGGATACTATTATCCGAATGAGAGAGTGACCAAATAACAAGCATTCTTGACATTATTATTATTTATGTTGTTTTATTATGTTAATTGAAAACTCAATGGTCAAGGATCTCTAATTGGGTGGGTGTATCTCGTATATACCCAGAATCACGACCTTAAACAAGCTCCTAGCTGCTGAGACCAGGCTACCTGCTAAGGCAGGAGCAAGAAACAAAAAGCTCAATGAGCTATAGACAATACAAGCGGTAGTCAGCACTACCACGTTCCCTGTAGTGGGACGACATTGGATCCAGGACATCTACCCGAAAAGACCTAGTCAACCATCAAGTCTTCCCAATTCCCATGTTATATTATTATATTTAAACTATACAGTGTATCAGGAATAAAAATAGTGCAAAGTACATGTAATACGATATAGGACACGAGCTTTCTTGATATCATGAAACAAGATAACGTGAAATGGGAAACAAGAGATATAGGATTTCAGAAGTGGCTCCCGTGGCTTAGATCCACATGACACTCATATATCGCATATCAATAATACTTATGTCCAGTAGTAGGAGTACCATATCGATATCAGTAACAAGAAATAGTCATATAATAAGAATACAGGAATGTCCATGTAATAGGAACATTGATCCATGCAATAGGAATACAGAAACAATCAACGCATGTATACAGGTGAATCTATGTAACAATGTTATAATAACATGAAATAACTATGTACAGAGCATTTATGTAGCGGTGATACAAATATATGAAATAAGGTATCTGGTGGAATAGCGTTTCCGTGTATTAGTGGTACTGAACATGAATAATAGTGTCCAGTATAACCGTATTGTATAATGGTGAGAGATGTACATGAAATGACTATGTCCGGTGTAATAATATATCCTTGTCACAGTGCTACAAGTATATGAAATAATAGTGTCTAGTGTAATAGAATATCCATGAACGGGGGTACAAGAATATGCAAGTAACGTAATTCATATAAAGTGATACATGATTATGTATATAATAATTTCCAGTGTATCAGTGGTTATACTCGTGATTTCTGATAATGGTAACAGTGTTAGGGTGAGATAGTTAATATGAATATATAGCTATCGATATATATCAATTTTTGTTATATTAGTTTTATGTTATTATTGTGATCGATATCATAAAGGAATTATAGACAATTATTTATTTTCAAACTCTTCACAACTATTTTAATAATTATTAATTTAATTATAATTCTAGAATTCCTTTTTATCTATTGTCTTATAATAACTCAATGTATATAAATAATCCATCTACATGTTTATATTAAATCAATACTCAACCACTAAAACATATTTATTTATAGTGATTTACTATTGACATGATTACAGAATAATACTCACGGTTTTAAAATAATAACTGAATAGTATTAAACATGATGAAATATAATTTATAAAATAAAAATACTCACTTAGTGATAACGGAAATGTAGCTCTCTTTTTAATATTGCAACGACTCGAGAATCGTCCAAATCAGCCCCGGAAGCTCAAGATATCACCTACACTAAAATCAAAACAAATAGGTTAAAAATGTAATTTATAATATTTCAAATGTAATAAATATTTTTTAATAGGTGATTTTATGTAAAATTACCTTTCTTGGTTTAGAATTGGGTTTGGGTTATTATTGGATCAGGTTCAGATTCGCAACCCGGACCCATTTAACTTAATTGGTCAAGGGTTATTGGGTTAACGGGATGTAGGTAATTGGGTTAAAGGGTTTGGTCTAATGTGTGCGGGTTGCGATCCAAACGAGGAGAGAGGAGATAGAGGAGAGAGAGAAAAGAGGATAAAAAAAAGGAAGAGAAAGAGAAAAGAGAGAGGGAAAGAGGGAGGCAATGTCGTCGACTTGGGTGGTTGCCGGCGGCTTGCCGGCAGCAGTAATCTGGCCTTGCTAGTAGTGGTGAGCAGGAAAGATAAATAAGGAGGGAGAGATAGAGAGTGGGAAGAGAGGGAGAGATAGGAAGTTAGAAAGAGAGAGAGAGAGAGAGAGAGAGAGAGAGTGGAGTGGAGGAGAGAGAGGGAAAGCAAGGGAGAGAAGGGGTGGTGGCCTGCTGGCGGCATATAGGCGGTGACCCTGGCTTGGCTGACACTGGGTCTGGCCGACAACGTGAGTAAAGAGGGGAGGGAGAGTGTGTGGGAGTGAGAGAGAGTTAGAGAGATGGTGAGTTAAAGAGAGAGGATTGTGAGAGAAATAGAGGGAGTTTGAGAGAAATTGAGAAACAGAGAAAGAGAAAAAGAGATCTGAAGAGAGAGGGAGTTGATGGGTTGAGCAGTGGTGGAAGTCAGTGTAGAAATTTGGAGAAGGGAAAAGAAGAAGAGAAAAGAATATAAAAAATGTATTTTTATATCATTATTTTAATTGGGTCCAACTATGTCTAGGTCAGAACAATTCCCAAAAATTTTGTAAAATAGTAAATATTATACTGAGGGGCAATGTGAAATTAGATTCAATAAATTTAGTCTAATTTGCAAATTAAAAATTTTAGACTCGATCGGTCATGCCGATCGAAACCGGTTTGGCCAAATTTTTGATTAATTCATAAAAATCCTCAAAAATGTGCTAAAGTAGAGACATGATCTAGAAGAATAATGTGAAAGTATAAACTTGAAATTCAACTCCGTTTGTGAATTAAAAATCATATAATCAATTATCGGTATCGGTCGATACCGAATTCGGAAAATTTTCAAAATAATCCAGAAAATTTTCAGAAAATTTGAAAAATCTAAAATATTAGAAAATAATATCTGAAACTAAAATTGGACCAGTCTGACTAATAGGAAGGTCAAATCAAGTGCGTACACTGTATCGAGTACTGATACTGTGACACGTACATCTAAAACTAAGGTTATAATCCTCCTTCCATACCATGATTAGGATAAAGAAATATGTCTCCTTTGTTAGGGCTCTCTTGTTTGGGTTAGGTTAGCGAATCTTCTTTGTCTTCCATTGGTCATCCCTTCATCTTCATATTCGTCTTCCAAATCATCGTAGTGATATGTAGGATTGTCCAATTCTTCTTCATCAGAGAATTCATCAAATTGGAGATTTTGTAGAGGATGCTTCAGTGGTGGATGATGTCGGGGTGGTTTTAATGGAAGTGACTGATTTGGTGGTGATTGTAATGAAGGTGACTGATGTGGTGGTGGTTGTATTGGTGGTGGATGATGTGATGGTGGTCGATGTGGTGGATGTAAGGGTGGGGTGGTGGTGAAAGATAGGTTGATGGATGATCCTATCTGCTTCTGTATATACCATCGACTAGACTTTGACCATCTATCTTAAGGGATAATCTCTTAAGCTTTTGGACTACGTTGTATAAGGTTGATTTGATAGCGTTGATCTTCCCTTTAACAGTATTCATACTTATAAAAGGCCTTGCAATCTATCGCCATCTCTTTCCATCGCCAAAAGTAACCGAAGCTCCGATACCACTTGACGCAGACAAAGAAGCGATCATCGTCTAGATCTTGTTCAAGTGCCAACGGACCCTCAAGGCTATCTTCAAGTAGGATAGGACACTCGAATCCACGAGCAAATGATGAATAATTTGAATCCATGAACAATTGAAAGAGAAACTCAATTTTATTGATGATTAAAACTTGAATAAAAAAATCCAAGATACAATGGCCTTATATAGCAATAAAAGAAGAATAGTAATCTAATTAGGAAATTAATCAAAGAAAAGAAAAAGAATAATTCGGAATTTAATTCAGAATTGAAAGTTGTACCCTGCTTAGAATCAATACGCGGATGCACCTTCAACTGTCGATAGGTGACCTGACCTATTGACAGACTGTAAAACCTCAACTCTAGGAAAAATGTCTTTTGCAGTCAGTGTATCAACAATTGAGTTTTGGCTGTCGACAACTGAATTTGGCTGTCGACAACTGAGCTTGGGCTGTGAACACCTGCTGGCTTGCTTTTGCCTTGATTTCCTACATCGTAGCCATAAAGCCAGCATGCGACTCATGGCTCCTTCCAAGGCTTGTGTATTCTAATCTGTTTAATGATCAGGTTAATAGCTTTTGTTGTTGTTTGTCACGATGTAATCCCCCAATTACCAGGTTGTCTTCTTCTATTTACCATAGCTCATGCCCTTGGGCATAAAGCCGGTAGAAACTCATACCCGAATATGGTGAGATAGAAGCCTGGCTTTATGCGTTAGCTTTTTGTTAAGTAGCCTCCATATAAACCACCATACTTGGTTGGTAGTCCAAACTTTCATTGGTCATTTGGCTATTTGGTGAGGCCTATAATGTGGTTGCTGGCGACTCCATTAAGTGTAAGCTACTCGCATTGAATAGAGTCTTGAGTGGAAGCACTCCCTTATCACCACATTCTCCAATTTTGGTGGCCTGATCAATTTAATCTCTGTTACCATTTGACCGGGTAGTCCAGCTAGTCTTGCTTCATTTCAGTTGCCCTTCTGGGCTAGTGAGTCCTGGCTCATTGATAAAGGAGTATGAGTGGATTGTGGGGAGTCTTAGGTTTAAGTCCGGCTATGGCCTAATGCTAAAAAGTGACTGAACATTGTCATCTAAGATAAAGTAATTGCTGATGATGATGGGATAGCAAAATAATGGTTTTTTCTCTTAACCAGTTATCAAGCTAACCCTGCCTTCCTTGCCCACATTCCACCGGTAGCACTCTTCAATCCCTGTAGTTATTATTGATCATTGTGCATATCCAAGAGTACCTCCTAACCTTTCCATTGTTGTATTTTGCAAGGGACAGAACATCCCAGATTTTATCATGGTGGGTAATTAATGGGCAATTTGTTTCCCCAATAATGCCCAGTAGAACTCTCTTGTAGTTCTAAGCCCCATACCTTCATCCTTGATTGGTCTTAGGTTGCCCTCCGATTTAACAGGTGGAGTTTCTCGCGCCCCGCCCCCCCCCCCCCCCCCCCCCCCGCCCCAATAAGAAAATTTCGAATCATTCTGTCTAGTTCTTCCATAGTAGGAACACAGCTTAATCGAAAGATGTAGTTTGGTATTGCTTGCAGTACAGTCTTTGCAAGTGTAAGTCTTGCCACAAATGTGATGTGTTTTCTCTGTCATAGGCTGACTTGGTCACTAATTTTGCTGAATAGCTCTCGAAACTCTGTCTTGGTTGGTCTATTCTTAGTTATTTGGGGAGTACGAATATTGACACCCCATAAACTGATCAAGGCACCCACTCGAAATGATAAAGGCACCCTCAAAATTCCAAAATTACCCCTGTCATCTTCCAACTTAAAATTATTTCAAAATACCTATTCTACCATCATCTCCCTCTCTCCCAACTCTGCCTCTGAGTCTCTCTCCCTTTTTTCCCAATCTCACTCTTGCTCTTATCTCTGACTCTCGCTCTCTCCCTCCCTCACACTCACCCGCTATCCTTCTCGTCGATTAACTAGCTCATCGCCACTCTCGCGCAGCCTATCTTGCCATCAGTGCTCTCCGTTATCCCATTCATACCAAGGTAAGTTTCAATCTAAAATCCTTCAAAGCTTGTAATTTGATGATAAATTGGTAGATCTATTGAATATGGTTTGGTGGTTGATTGTATGTATGGTTAATTGGTGTTGTAAATGTAGAAAGAACTCATAAAATTCAATTCTTATGATTTAAATCAAAATTCTGCCCGCTTTTCTCATGGGGTTCGTTGCATGTTCGATTGTTCAGGGACGAACATTATAAGAAATGTTTGGTCTTGTAAGACTGTAACGCCCCGATCCCGCGTGTACGGAGACGTTACTGCAACGTATATACGCAGGTCAAAATACCCTCAGATATATACGCTAAGCATCAGTATAAGCAAGAATCGGAGTAACGAAAGTATGTGATGCATTATACATTCTAACATATGAGTACAATTACAAAGTTATCACAAGATTACAAGAATATTGCATCACCGATAGGCGCAAATACGATAATACAAAAAGATATATAATTATGAACAGTACAAAAGATGCTTACGAGTTACAAAAGGAAAACTCAAGAGCCTAACAGGGGGACCTGGAAGGAAAGGGCTCTAGATGGTCTGCCGATGATTCACGCTTCCGCTGCGCATCTCTGATCAGCAACCAGGAGAATCTACAGGATCCAAACTCTAAGATCTGGACATGTAGATCCAGTGGAGTCAAAACTCCCCAACGAATGATGTGATAAATGCCAAGTGGCGTACAGGGACAACCATACGTGTGTCGATAAATCTGAATCAAAGTATGCGTTGAAAATCATGTCATGAGCATACATACTGGAACATGAATGAGGCATCAAGTGATGAGATGTACAGAAGCGACAAAACCAGTTGTACATGCTCAATATATAGATTCATGAGATTATACCTCGAGGGGATAATCCAAATAAGAAAACCCTCATCTATATATCATATACCTCATGTCTTCATTACTGTGTATGCACAACCCGGGCTGTACACAATAACAGCTTAAGAGAATGGTATGAATCATCAAGAAGTAGTGATTATACGATAACTAAAGTATCCGTATAAACCAAGAATAAGCAAGTCAGGAGGTTGAGTACAATGGTACAAGTATAATGTCAAGTAAGAGGCAGGTTGTGTACAATATGATAACAACAAGAGATCTGTGGAGTAGTACACAGGTGGTAAAACAGAATATATATAGAATAATAATAGAATCAAAAATCTGAATTAAAATCAGATGAAAGCAAAAACTGCAAAACCAGCTATATAACCCAGATTACGGCTTCATGAGATAAGTACGTCGAAGGAATAATCTAAACAAGAAAACCCTTATCTATATATCATATACCTCACGTTATCATAATCTGAATATATACAACCCGAATTGCAAAATAACACAATGAATTATTAATCAGTATCTTATTATTATTATTCGTCTGACCCATATATCTAAGTATGTGTACATGCATACATTCCATCCCACATAAATCCATGTATGAGTAAGTCGAGGTTGTTATTGAAACTGATGATGAGACGAATGGGTTATGTTTACAGTGGGTCCCATACATGCCCGGAACCACTACCCAGGGTGTTCCGTTGCTGGTGTACGGACCGACCATAAGACATACAGGAAATAGGTCTTATATTATGCCCATTCAGGAATATAACAGGAGGTAGCGAGCCAGCGCTCCCCTCAGAATACCTGGAGGCCCTCTGGTAGAACCGAAAGTTTTAGTTGCACAATATAATTAATACCATTGTAAATATATTCACTACTTGAAGTCCATCAATTCCCTTTACCCGATGTAGGTTGGTTTTTTATAGTTTATTATTGTGTAATTATCATATTACAAGAATAGCAGGAGCAGAACAGGTTCAAGAGTTACAGGAGTAACACGAGTACATAAGTACTAGAGATACAGTCATTATATATAATACAGGAAAGTAAGACAGGAATCTCAAAATATGATAATCACAAGTCAAGCAATAATATATCAGGTGGCAGGTGATAAGTGATATCAAACATGTGACAGGTGATAGCATGCAGGAGTCAGGTATCAAGTAATAGCATGTCGAGTAATAATCACAGTAGATATCACTATTGTATATCACTATACAAGAAAATAGTACCGATACAAGGGATCAATACAAATACAGGAAAACGGTACTGATATAAGAGATCAGTACGAATACAGAAAAACATACAGTTTTGAAAAATAGTATAAGTAAATATTTCAAATTCTTCACAACGATCAATAAAAGAATAATAGTTGAATTATCAAGCAGGCAAGCAATAAGCAAGTAAGCGAACAACCAAGTGAAGCTAAGCAGTGTTGGGGACAAGATCAGCGAACAATGTTTAATCACCAAAGCGCCCGGTGAAACTCAAGAACGACTTGGCTTAAAATACAAGTCTAAAATCTGGCAAAGTTTCGCCTAAGCGTGTTTAGTGGTAAAATATTGAGCGCTAACCTACCTTTCCAGGCATAGCTAAAAAGTCCAGAGTGTTGACACTTAAAAAAGACAAGATTCTCATTGGTCCGAACGATGTCTAAACTTGTTGACATTTACAAAAGATAAGGGACAGACAAGCTGAAGACCAGTTTCCACCCACCTCCAAGGGACAAGGAAGCAGCTCGGACTCCACTGATCCAGCAAGCAGAACAGTGAACCCGGATTGTTTCTAAACAGACCTCAGCAGGTCTAAGATGCTAGCATTTAGCATTACATTAGCCCAAGGAGATAGCCTCGTTTGAGAGGCTAGCATCATCCAGAGCATCGCCAGGAAGCTAACTGATAGCTTCGCCGAAAAGCCTCTTTTCGGACCTCGCCAAGAGTTGCCTCTAGCTCTGCTATGAGCTTCAAAGCGGGCAGCTCCGTTGTCAACCTTTGACCAATCAAATCTCCTGATGAGATCGGATCCAATCTGATCAAATCCAATTAGGATTCAAATATGGCAGGTGATTGCCGCAATCTCTTGACTCTCTTGAAACGAGTAAGAGGATCAAGAAAATCCTCCAACGATATGGAAAGGATCGAAACAAATCGGAAAGATCAACCGACTTGCCATTTTCTAGCTCAGCAGAAGCTATCCTAGCCTCGCAGCAAGGCTACTTTTCAGATTCAAACAGATTCGGTTCAATCTGTTTCCATATCTTCAAGGGGACGACTATACCCTTGCTCTCCCTATAAATAGCCCGCCAGGGGCACAAGGGGAGGAGGCTTCCAGAGATCAGCGATCAATCAAAGTGGGCTTCTGCTCCCAAATCAATCCTCTACTATCAGGAGAATCGGACTTCTTCATAACGCACCGTGCGTTCTCTAATTCAGAGACCTTTCAAGAGAAATACTTCTCCTTTCAGGGTGGCGATACCCTAGCAACCTCTTTTCCTCAAGGAATCTCCGGAACCAGGCGAGAAGGAACTCCTCACAGAAGGCGGTTTGAGAAGTAGCAAGAGGGTTCTACCAATCCTCTGTTCTCTGATTCCCGGAACCAGGCGAGAAGGGAATCTTATCGCTCGCATCGTCAAAGGGACAAAGTGGTCGCGCGCTGACCAGACTCCTATCGGCACATTTTTCCAGAATCTCTGAGGAGATCTACTTGTAATCTTTTTTTAAGAATACTTGTAATTTAGCTCCTCAAACTCTTTTTTTTTATAAGTTTTCCCCTTTTGCAAACATAAAGGAAAACAAGATGGCGACTCCGCTGGGGAAAGTATTCTCCTCTGCTGAGAATCAAGTGTCGCAATGCGACGATCAGACCTTCGGGTCTATCTCTGAATTCAACAAAGTCGGTGCAGCCAGAGCTTCTCTGGCTAAATCTTCAAGGAAAGTCTCTGCGGAGACTGAAAAGGTTCCCTGCAAACCTGCTGTGGTGCTCTGGCGCAACAAGGAAGCATGCCCGCAGACCGAGCCCTGCACTCTTGAGAACTTGGTCATCCAGATCGACCAAGGAAGATTTGAAGAAGTCCTCTCTGGGGGTGACCTGACGCTTCGAGCACGGAAGCACAGGAAGGTCTTCACGACCAAGGTTTCAAATCAGAAACCAGAGGCAGAATTTTGCCAACACCCCACAGCCCCGCGTGTGGCTATTCAGGTTCCTCGTGAACCTAAGCATCTTCCGTCAAGGCGGATATGGAAGCCCAAGCACAAGTCTCCAACCGAGGTTTCCGGTGTAGTCACGCCGAAACTGCGCCTCTCCCGCGAAGAAAAGGGTAAGATGCCTATCTACCCTAACGATGCTGCCAATCATGAAGTCCCGACGGCGATCATACCGTCGCTCAAATCAAAGGCAGCAAAGCCTTCTGACAGCCTCGCTTTCACAAACGGGGCCACCATACCAAAGCATACTCATTGGATCCAAGGCCGCGAGGCTAAGGCCAAAGAGTCATCTAAGGCTAATTCCCTTCGCGGCGGAATAGCGGATAAAGCACCTCGGCGTGCTCCGCTCTCTAGTTCATCAAGCACTAGGTTCGCACCTGCTGGCGAATCTAGATCTGAAGCACTATTCAGTGCTAATCCCTTTTGCAGGGATAAGAAGAACGGAGTATCGTCCCATGTACACTTTGAAAAAGCTTCTCTGCGAAGTTATCCAGGCTCTGTTGGGCCTGACCTACGAGAATTCCTGGTAAGCAAGCGGAAGCCGGAGCCCCTCCGAATTACTTTCCCCTGTTGTCAAAGAGGATGCCGACTTGTGACAATCCATTCAACCCGCTGCCGGCTACATCCAACCATGGCTGTATCTCCGCACCGGCAATCGGTGTTTGATCGGTTGTCCGCACATGCTCCTACGAGGCATCGCGGAAGGGGCGCCCCACCAGATCCAATCTCCGCCTCCGTCAATATGACCGGAAGAGGCCGAGAGCGACGCAAGGGGAGTCAGACATCTGATGGTCCCCCTTACAGTTCTCCAGATCCAGATTATAATCCAGGCCTAGGCGAGGTCTCGGTACAAGAAGAAGGTGTTTTCCGAAACACCAGATCCAGGGTGGCAATACCCTACAATTACGAGCAACCTTCTTTCTCGACGGCCCTGATCCCGCCATCACCCAGGCGATCACCCCAATCATCTGATGGAGAAGATGAAGACAGCGGGTATGCCTCTTCAGCAACAGTCAGTTCTATACAGACGGACAAAGCATCGGTCAATATGACCGATAACGCCAATGACGACCTTCGTCGGCGTTTGGAAGCTCAGGAGCAGACCTCTAGAACTCAGCAAGAGACCCTGGACAATATTCAACAGATGCTCGCTCAGCTCCTCAGCAACCGGAATGATGATACCGGGAGTAATCATGACGAGGAGGGACATCTCAGCAATGATCCGCCCAAGACGGAGAGATCTAAGGGAGGCTCTTCCCTGGATGCCGAAGTCCTTAAAGGCCTTCAAGCTCAAATTTCATCCCTGGCTCAGAAGGATGAATTGAAGAAAGTGGGGGTAGTCCGTCCTTACCCACTGGAATGGGATTCGGTGCCATATCCGCCAAAGTTCAAACCACCAACGTTGCATACGTATGATGGTAAGAGCTCGCCCAATCAGCACATCTACTATTTTCGGTCTCAGACTGGTAATGTCATAAGCAACGACGCCATCATGGCTAGGCTGTTTATTGGCACTCTAAAGGGCGTGGCATTCGACTGGTTCCGAAGCCTCCCTCCAGGTTCTATCAATTCCTGGATTGACCTAGAAACTCGGTTCCTCTCTCGCTTCTATGAGGACGACACTGAAGTGACCATGGACAAGCTCCTCTCCACCGTGCAGAAGAAGGGCGAATCTGTCCGTGACTACATTGAGCGGTTCAGAAACTTATCCTTGATGTGTCCAGCAGGGATGCCATTACCCATGCTCTTACAGACATGCAGGCACAACTTCTTGGATCAAGTAGAAGTTCGCATGGGGGCTGCAAAGCCCACACTTGGAAGGAATTGGTCGAACAAGCTGAGATAGCTGAGAAGTCAGCTAAAAAGTTCGAGCCATCCGCCCCCAGAGGCAAATGGGGTACGAACAGCAAAGGACGCGGCGACCCGCCTCAGTCTTCCCAAGCTAAGGGGAAAGAGATTATGTCCGTAGAGTTATCCGGAGACGTGCAGTCGAAGGCCAAGAAGAGCGGCTTCAACAATCAGGAGCCCAAGTTCCCTCCAAAACAGTACTCCTTCAGAGATGATCAGGTGGTCACGATATTCCACCTGCTCCACAAAGGGAACAAGCTGAAGCTGCCGGATGCTCGACGTCCTGATGAGATAGGGCGCACAAACGACCCCAAATACTGCCTCTATCATAGGATGATTCACCATCCTACTGACAAGTGTTATGTCCTCAAGGACAGGATACAAGCCCTGATTGACGCCGGCGTCCTCACACTGAAGACGGAGCAGAAGAAAGTCACTGCCAATATGGTGGCCCTTGAATTCGGCACAGCCCAAAAGGTTATGGTTCCTGACGGGACCTATCCAGCCCCCACACCGCGGTTGGAAATCAAACATTCTTCAGCCATAGCTAAAAATGACAAGGGTCTCGTTCCCTTGACATTGGAGACAGGGGAAGTTATGTGGATACACCCTGACCTCGTCCAAGACGTACAGCGGACGTCGAAGGACTCCAGCAAAAAGGGCAAGCCCTGCAATGTCATCTCTGTCCTGCCAGATGATGACAACCTTACTTCGGCTTCCCTCAGTGACTCAGAAGGAGAAAAGCGTGCTTGCACAGCGCAGGCAGATGCGCCTCAACAGGCGGGCACCCGGTCTGGAAAATCATACTTAAGGCAGTATGACAAGTCTACTGACGAGATACAACAGCAAACGACGTCAGTACCAATGCCGACATCCACTCCAGTCCCGACCAAAGGGAGAGAAAAGCCTAAGGAGGTGCGGTTCGACCATGTGTTGAAGAAACCGCCAAGCCAAGGGCTAGACACGCCCTTCCGCTTGATATGTTGGCCCACTTAGCCAATATCCCGGCTCGTATCACAATACACGAGCTCCTGCGTCTCTCCAAAGAGACACGAGAAGCGCTCAGAGATGCTTTGGCCAACTCAGAGACTCTTCTGACATGCATACCAGAGGTCTCTAATCATGACGCCCAGTCTTCTTGCCCAGAATGCCATCATGTACTGTCAAAGTGCCTGCTATTACCTTCACGGCGGAAGATATGCTTCTCAAAGACAACAAGCATGATCGACCTCTGTACTATACCGGATATATCGGTTCAACATGCATTGAAAGAGTACAAGTCGATCCGGGGTCTGCACTCAGCATCATCCCCAAAAGGCTCCTCTACTTCCTCGGCATACCACTGTACAGGTTGTCTGCAACCACCACTACAATATACGGTTTTAACGCCGGGAGCAGCCATCCGCTTGGAAAGATTCGGCTCCGCTGCAGAATCGGAAGCTTGAAGTCAGAATGACGTGCTATGTCATTGATGCTGACACATCATATAACTTGCTTCTAGGAAGACCTTGGATCCATGCCAACTGGATCGTTCCTTCCACTCTCCACCAATGCTTCAAATATGTTGAAGATGATGTGACAGTACGAACTGTCTTCGCTGAAAAGCAACCCTTCAAGGGGGTGGAAAACTACTTTACCGATGCCCTCCTGTATCAAGAGGCCGACGGAACGCCTACAGAGCCATTGCCAGATGATGATGAAAGTGGCAATGAGGCGGATTCAGAATCCGAAACAGGCATGCCAGCCATTTTGATTGGCGAACCAATTACAGCATGTTTTCTCAATGACCCTCAATGTAATACTCCTTCTGACGAAGAAGGTGAATGGGTAATTAATGACAATATTTCTTTTGATTATCCTGTGAGTATGCGGTCGATCAAATCCATTATGGATGGCTCTCTGCACATGCCCGTACATAAGCCAAATGCGGCCAGTACATCTATGGAGGTCATAGAAGGGGCTACGCTGGTGGTCCCTCCTTCCAAACAAGGTCAGTCGCCAATAATCTTCGGCAGAGCCCGGCCAGGGAGATTCTCAACTACAGACTCAAGCTCAGAGTCGGATGCTCCACAGTTCTTTCATTACGCGCCATCAGCGCGCCATATTATGAAGAAGATGGGTTACAACCTGAAGCAGGGAGGCGGCCTAAACTTTGGAAAAGGGAGGCGCAGTCTAATGCGTAATTTTATCCTGAAAGGGAAGCCTGCAAATTACTATGATAGTACACGCAGGGGTTAGGGTATGTCACACCCACATCATCAACAACAGTTCAGGTCAAAGGCGATGGATCGATCCCATCACAGTCGGCCTCATCCTCCGAATGGGACTCTGATGTCAGCATAGGAGGGATATTCGAAAGCCTCATGACTTCAAGCAGTCAGTTGGAACCCGCAGAGGTTGCTGATGAGGAACCTTGGGCCCAGCAATTAAGTCTCCAATGGGAAAAACGGTTCGAACTGCGTGAGCCGCCTACTGAAGACAAGGTGACGCAGGTCAATCTGGGAAGTCAAGATCATCCCAAACCCATCTTTATAAGTGAAAGCCTATCACTTATAGAAAAGGAGGAATTGATAATGCTCGTAAAAGAGTATATAGACGTCTTCGCGTGGAGCTATGAAGACATGCCCGGACTCGATCCACAGGTCGCTATGCACCGTCTAAACATCAAGCCTGACGTCAAGCCAGTCAAGCAGCAACAGCGTCGGTTTCGCCCGAACATTATGGAAGCTATTGAGGCCGAAGTTCACAAGCTCATTGCATGTGGCTTCATTCGGGAGGAGCAACATCCAGATTGGGTGGCTAATATAGTCCCCGTCCTCAAGAAGAATGGCAAAATACGGATCTGCATCGACTACCGTGATCTCAATACGGCCTGTCCCAAGGATGAATTTCCGCTGCCCATCACTGATGTCATGATTGACAACACATGCGGGTTCGAGAGGATGTCTTTCATGGACGGCTTCTCAGGGTACAACCAGATCAAGATGTATCCTGATGACGAGAAGCATACTTCTTTCGAACGCCATTGGGGGTATACTGCTACACTGTGATGCCCTTCGGACTGAAGAACGCCGGAGCAACCTACCAGCGCGCAATG
Source organism: Agave tequilana (assembly GCA_038442645.1). Taxonomy (NCBI): domain Eukaryota; kingdom Viridiplantae; phylum Streptophyta; class Magnoliopsida; order Asparagales; family Asparagaceae; genus Agave; species Agave tequilana. Next base: position 73,293 of record JAVJIF010003865.1, read on the forward strand.
AGCACGATCTTCCGCGATCACCTCCGGAAGACAGTAGAGTGCTATGTTGACGACATTGCTGTAAAAGTCGCAACAAAGACGAACATCTTCGCGACCTAAGAACGATGTTCAACATAATGCGGGCTCATCAGCTGAAAATGAACCCGACAAAATCCTTCTTAGGAGTATCCAGCGGCAAATTCCTTGGGTTCATTGTCACATCAAAAGGGATCCATCTGGACCCAGACAAAGTCAAAGCCATCCAGGACATGCATCCACCGAGGAACCTCAAAGAGCTCAGAGGCTTGCAAGGCAGGTTGGCCTACATCAGAAGATTCATTGCAAATCTCTCAGGCCGCTGTCAGCCGTTCACCCGGCTCATGAAAAAGGGTACTGCCTTCATATGGGACCAAGCTTGTCAGAAGCTTATGAAGACATCAAGAGGTATCTCACAAACCCTCCGGTCTTAGTGGCCCCTACATCAGGAAAACCATTCTTGCTTTATGTAAAAGCTCTGGACTATTCCCTCGGCGCCCTCCTCGCTCAGAAGGACGACAATGGCCACGAGCAGGCCATTTATTATCTGAGCAGGACTCTCATAGGAGCGGAATCTCGCTACAATCCTGTTGAGAAAGAGTGTTTAGCTCTCGTCTTTGCCGTTCAGAAGACACGGCATTATTTGGTTGGCCAAACCATACATGTCATCTCCAGGGTGAATCCTTTACGTCTTCTTATGACGAAGCCAGGGTCACTAAATTCAAGATTGGCTAAATGGGCACTTCTGCTGTCTCAATACGACATGACCTTTATTCCTCATAAGGCGGTCAAAGGCCAAGCCCTTGCGGAATTCTTGGCTGCTCATCCAGTTCCGGAGCATTCAAAACTTCACGAAGACATCCTGATGAAGTCTTCGAGTCTAATGCAACCTCAGCAGAGGAAGTGTGGCAGATGTTCTTCGACGGAGCATCGCGGATGGGCCCCAAAGGAAAGATTATTGCTGGAGTGGGGGTTGTGTTCATCTCCCCACAGGATCATATCCTTCCCAGAGCATTTTCTTTGACAGAATCATGCTCCAACAATGTAGCAGAATACAATGCTCTGCTCATCGGTCTCCAGCTTGCCCATGGAATGGGGGTACGCTACCTCGAAGCTTACGGTGATTCAAAGCTGGTCATCAGTCAAGTCAAAGGCGAATATGAAGTCCGCCATGAGGACTTGGTGCCTTACTATCATACAGTCATCAAATTGGCTAGCTTATTTGAAGGCTTCTACATCGGGCATGTGTCCCGATCTCAAAATACCAAGGCGGATGCCCTCGCTGCATTAGCGACGACGCTAGCCTTACCGGCCGACACCGAGTATCACCTCACAGTCGCAACCCGGCATCTCGTATGCTCCAAGCATATGCTAAGGATCCAAGAGGTCCATAATATCTCCGTGGATCCTGAGCCGAGGGATTGGCGCTTCCCTCTCATTGACTACGCTCTGCACGGTCTGCTTCCAGACGATCCCAAAGAAGCGGCGTCCATCAGACGAAGGTCGCTCCGTTTCTACTATGATCCCACTTTGAAGACACTCTACCGTCGCTCATATGATGGTGTCCTCCTCCGTTGCCTTTCCCATTCAGAGGCACAGGAAGTGCTTAAAGAAGCACATGATGGCATTTGCGGAGCTCACCAGCCGGGTCCAAAGCTTAAAGACAGGCTGCACAGACTTGGGTACTACTGGCCGACCATGATGGCCGATGCCACCCAATATGCACGAAGGTGTAAGGCGTGCCAGGTCCATGCAGACTTCATACACCAACCTTCGGAGTTGCTCCACCCTACTGTTGCTTCATGGCCATTTGAAGCATGGGGAATCGATGTCGTAGGGCCAATCAGTCCCTCTTCGGCAAGAGGTCACCGGTTTATCCTGGCAATAACCGATTACTTCTCAAAATGGGCAGAGGCCATACCGTTGGCCGAAGTCAAAACCTCCAATCTGGTTAGCTTCATCAAACACCATGTCATCCATCGATTTGGTGTCCCCAGGCGAATCATCCACGACAATGGTCCTCAATTCATAAGCCAAGGATTCTATCGGTTCTGCGATAAATACCGAATTCAGAATGTGGCTTCAACCGCCTACAATCCTGCCGCCAATGGCTTAGCAGAAGCATTCAACAAGACGATCATCAAGCTGCTCAAGAAGTTCGTCTCCTCGAATAAGCGAGATTGGGACGAAAAGCTGGGTGAATGTCTCTGGGCTTACCGGACTACGGTTCGGACACCGACAGGCAATACGCCTTTCTCCCTGGTATATGGGTGCGAAGCGGTCATCCCATTGGAAATCCAGGTGCCATCATTGCGGGTAGCCTTGACTACTAAGATGACATCAGAAGACAATGATCGCCTGCGTCTTCAAGAGCTCGAAGCCCTAGACGAGAAGCGGCTCCAAGCTCAGCAACACATCGAGCTATATCAGGCTCGGATGTCAAAAGCCTTCAATAAGAAGGTCAAGCAGAGAGTCTTCCAGAAAGGAGACCTGGTCTTAGCCGTCAGACGACCGATGATTATGACGCACAAGACCAAAGGCAAATTTCAGCCTAAATGGAAGGACCATTTGTGATAGAAACAGTCTATTCAAACGGGGCATACCGCCTTATGACTGCAGAGGGCGACCTACTCATGATGCCGATCAATGGCAAATTCTTAAAAAGTATTATCCTTAATCGAGGATCCTTCTCTCGATCAAGTTAACATTACACCTCTGATCGAGGTCTCCGTGTCCGAAGCACGCACAAAGAGAGCCTTTCTCTTCCTCCAAGTGAGGTCATACAGCCGAAAACCAACTGGGACCTGGCCGTGCACCAGTTATCCTAAAAGACAATCGAGGTTGTGCAGACATCAACCTGATAATCCGACATCCTTAACGATTAAGGATAGAGGAAAATGTTGGCCTTTAAGCCCAACATGAGTCCTCGACAACTCATCATGCTGAGGGGAATAGCATGGCTAGCCCAACTCAAACGGTAGTTGGTAAAGGCATATCAAACCCGTTGACAGCTGAGGGTTTGCTAAAAATCCTAAGGGGCCTGTTCCCACTTGATTCCCTCTCCAGAATCACTTACCAATTCTCATCCATAGAATGGTAAGACCACATATTCCGCTGTTACGTTAACATTAAACCTATGACAGCAGTCCCCTCATTTCTCCTCGTGAGAACGAGACCTCCAAAATCACCTACCAATTCTCATCCATAGAATGGTAGGACTACACATATTCCGCTGTTACGTTAACATTAAACCTATGACAGTGATTTCCTCGTTTCTCCCCGAGAAGACGAGACCTTTTCCAAATCCAACCCGACTTTTGAACTTGGTGGCTTCTCAACCAGTTATGTCATTGCGACCTCTGAACTGGCAGATAGCCAAGTTTCATCTACCATTGAGCTTAGCGGCGTCTCAATTGGTTATGTCATTGCGACCTCTGAACCAGCAGACAGCTAAGTCTCAATCTTGAGTCCTGTTGACATTTACAAAAGACAGGTCTCGATACTTGTTGACATTTACAAAAGACAAGTATCACCTATTTTGAGCTTGGTGGCTTCTCAACCAGTTATGTCATTGCGACCTCTGAACTGGCAGATAACCAAGCCTCATCTAACATTGAGCTTAGCGGCGTCTCAATTGGTTACGTCATTGCGACCTCTGAACCAGCAGACAGCTAAGTCTCAATCTTGAGTCCTGTTGACATTTACAAAAGACAGGTCTCGATACTTGTTGACATCTACAAAAGACAAGTATCACCTATTTTGAGCTTGGTGGCTTCTCAACCAGTTATGTCATTGCGACCTCTGAACTGGCAGATAGCCAAGTTTCATCTACCATTGAGCTTAGTGGCGTCTCAATTGGTTATGTCATTGCGACCTCTGAACCAACAGACAGCTAAGTCTCAATCTCGAGCCCTGTTGACATTTACAAAAGACAGGCCTCATACTTGCTGACATTTACAAAAGGCAAGTATCTTCACTCTAGCCCCGCAAAGGGCTGACCTCGAGACTGGCGACGTCCCATTCGGTTATGTCATTGCGACCTCTGAACCAACAGACAGCCATGCCTCATTATCCAAACAAACAAAGACGACAAAAGAAAGAATTTTTATTAAATTCCAAAAGGATGGATACATGGAGGAGCCTATAGGCGTACATGATAAGATCGGATCCGATCTCCGAGCGAAGCTAGCCTCGTCCTCCTGTCATCAGCAGCCTGGGCCAGCGCCTGTGATCTCAGCTCAGCCTCATTGAAATCCACCGCTTGAGCCAGACGAGCTTCAACCTCCGCCAAAGTCGCCCTCTGTGACGACTCCCGCCGTGCTAATTCCTCGCTTTGAGCCCTAAGCTGCTCAAGCCGCGCAGTCTCTTCAAGACGCACGGTGTAGCCTTGGATAAGAGGAGATTTGCTTTCCTGATCATCTCCTCGGCCATCCTAATCTTATCTTCGGCATCAAGAAGAGCACTGGTGGAAGCGTCAATTGCACTCCCAACCTCTACTTGCTCTGTCTCCAAGGACTTCAAGTCAGAGGAGATAGCCTCAGCGGCCTCTTGAGCAGCAAGCCGAGCTTCGCGCCTTTGCGCGACAAGATGTGTGAGCCGCTCATCAGCTAAAGACGCCGGGTCGGAACGATGGAGATGGCGCCACTCCTCTACGTCCTTCTCAAGGTTATCCACCAGGAGTTCCAGAGCAGAAGCCTGGTGATACCCCTCAAAGTCCCGGATACACTCAATGCCACGGGAGAGGACCATCTTCAGCTTCGAGAATGGCACAGGCGAGCCCTTCAAGACTAGACTGATAGTCTGCTCCAAACTGTTATAGAAGCTGTCGACCAGATTACCGATGAAGTCATTCTCAGCTTCATCAACCCTTGAGACAACCTCGGAGCAATCTACCATCCCAGTCGACACCGCCACAGAAGAAGAAGCGGGAACATCGACAGCAGCAGGGCAAGCCAAAGGTGACCTCGGCGGAGTCCTCAGCGACACCAGCACGTCAGCCACCGCGGAGGTAGGACTGGCAACCACCTCTGGAGCAACAGGCTCAACCACCTGAGTTGGGGAGGCAGGGCTGGTGATCACCCTCAACTCCATACTCGCCGGCATCTCACTCGGGAGTAAAGGCATCTGTGGGACTGTCGTCTCCACAACCCCCGACCTCTCAGTTGTCATGGGCTGATAAGAGGGGAGGTCGCCATACAGCGCGTCCAACACAGCAGCATCCGCCGCGGTCGAAGCACTCGACTCGCCCTCTAACCTCTTAGGAGGACCCTCCGCTTCCTTCGAAGCTGATGCACCTTGGGGACGAATACCTGCAACAAAACCAAGGTCAAAAAGGAGACGCAGCAAACAGGCGAAGACCAAGAGATCGTAGTCATACCGAAGGCCGATGTCACCTCGTCAGCCACATTGGAATCCAAGGGTCCCATCGGAAAGTTCTTACCAGACTCGACGTAAATGGCCGGCCCGCTCTCGCCCGCCGAGTCCCCTGCAGACCACTCAACAGAGCTTGATTCCACAGGACTTCCTTTGGAGGTCCCAACACCCGAAGGACCGACATCAGCTGCGCCACTCCCAGACTCTTGCGAGTGAGCGGAAGAGCTGGCTGCAGCCCTATAGGTGAACAGGGGATCGTAGTGTTCCCCTTGCTCTCCAACGGCCTCAGCTCCTGCAACAAAAAGCAAATGATGAGTTATTTAAAGTGCGCTGAAGGCATATTAGATGGGGCCAATCTTACCAGTAGTCGGTTCAGCAACCGACGGCTCAGCCACTAATGGAGCAGCAGAAGAAGGAAGCGCAGTTAGAGGGTTCGCCCTCTACCACAATTGTAGGAGCATGGCGACGGGGCTTCTTCGCCAATGACTTCCTACGGGATCCACTCCCACGTTTCCTCTTGAAGTGGACATCAGAATCCTCTTCTTCCACTCTTTCACATGTCGTGGGGGAGCTGTCCCCACTACACCAGAACCGGCTTCACGAGTATCGGCTTCATGGGCATCAGCCCTCGTCTCTGCCTCAAAGCGAGGGCTCCCCGCATCAGAAGCCTCGCTGTCATCTGCAGCAATGAACTCCTCTATGCCAGGAACACGGACTCGTTTGCCCTCCTTCTTATCAGAAGCCTTCTGCCTCATCCGATGAGAAATTAACTTCACACCCGAACGGTTGGCATTAAACCCAGCAGGTGTGGAGTTCGAAGCTGCATACCATTGGCAGAAAACACAGGGTCGTCCAAAGGCCGGGATCCCTCAGCGGCGTGCGTAGCCACGCTCCAGTGCCATCCGCGGTGAAGAACCGCCAAGCACGAGCCCCATCAATGAGGCTCCCTATGAAAGCCAGGTCCGGATTGGGGTTGCCCACATACAATTGGTCATACCCAAATTGGCGGGCAAACCGGCTCGGGACGTAGGGCTCCAGGTAGCAGGTATCCCCACTCCTGTACAGCAAATGCGAGGGCCGGATACAGACCAGCCACTCGAAAACACCCCGACTCATAGGAGACCGACCTGACTCCACATCATGGAATTCCTCGTTGTATCCTGCACCCCGCAGGCGAGGAAAACAACGGAACAGGCTATAAGCGTCATAACGACGCACTAACTTACGGGCCTCGGCCACATAAGTTTTCTGCCACGAACGGCCTTCAAAGCGACGGAGAAGCGCCGTTTGAACACCCTGCGGAGGGTCTTCCCCAGCTCCAATCAAACTGGGGCAGTGCAAGGCGAACCACGCCATCAAGTAGGTGTATGGTAAACCTACCCTAGGATGGGTCCGTCACAAGGCAGGACGGCACCCTTCCCTCGCTTGACGCCATTGGCCTGCAGAAAGCCTCCGTCAGTGCACGAAGGCCCCTCTGAATACAACACACCATGGCCGGGAGAAGACCCAGACGGTGGCATGGACCAAGCGGACGGCAGGCAGCAGCACATTCGGGTGGACGATGTCACCCGAAGAAGAAGGCACGACACACTTCTTTAACCAGATGGTTAAGAAGCCGGCCGCCAGCAACGCCTTGCGAGACATAGGCCGACGGGCCTGATGGTGAAAGCTCCGAAGAACATCACCCTTCCCGAAAGAACCATCATCTTCTGCCACGACGATATCCTTTTCAGCATGCACCTCCATCCTTGCCAAGATGTCTTCTTCAGCAACTCCGTAATGAGCTGCTCAGGCGCACTAGTCATATCCGGGAACAAGTAGTTCCCCCAGCTCTTCAAGCTCTTCGAGCTACCCTTGCCACCAGCGTGGAATGCTGGAACAAATGTGCAAGTGGCACATCAATTCCGATATGTCTCAAGCAAAGCAGGCTCTTGCTTCTCCAGGAGAGCCAACTCCGCCTCACAGGGAAAGTACTCTTCGTACGGAAGAGACCCGAAGGGCAAAGCAGAGATCTCCCGCATCTCGTGCAGGGCCATGCCCAACTCACCAACGGGGTGAAGAAAGTCCCCGAGGCCGCGGCAGTACAACTCAAGGATGGCGTAGAAGCACGCCACCTTCATCTCAATGCCGTAGCAGGTCGCCCTGACGGCCTCATGGAGGTTTAACCTCTCTAAGTCCCCCTCAAAATGAGTGAGGATATAGTTGGTCAACTCCGCCCACCACGACCTAGGAGGGTGGACCCAACCGGGAGTCCTGAAATCGGTGGCAGGGTAGTCCCGTCAACTTCGCAGAACTGAGCGCCAAAGGTCGGCGCCGCAGCTGGGTTCTCTCCTACTGGAAGGTCCCGCGATACTTCCCAGGGTATAGCCCATTATGCTACGAGGATGGCCCGCCCTCGAATAGCCGGACTGGAATGTCAACCTCCCGACACTTACAGACTCGGCATTTAGGCTCACGCCCCACGCCATCTTCCGAGCCTGAGTCACGCTCGCGAAAGAAGACAAAGCAAAATGCCGCTTAGTGGACGGGAGATAGAATCTCTCGCCGTCCAACTGGAAGATCCACTGGCCCTCACCGGCCTGCAGCTGGCGATCGGGATCAGGTGCAGCATCCCCGAACATGAAGTCAGGCTTTCTGTAAGCCTGACGGTCGATATCTTCAAGCGGAGCCGTAGTCAAGATGCTCCGCATGGCCTGCGGACGACCGTCCTGGATGAGCGTTATCCCGTACAAGGGAGCTCGGCTCGCTGAACAATGAAGCCTGCCCATAGAACTGCAGGCTGATGTTTCCGCCTGCTCGACTGGCTAGACGAACAGACTGTTCTGGAGGCCGGAGGCATAATGTACTGCAAAAACAGAAATGAGCTATGATTAGTTCACAATCAAGTGGATGCGAAAGCATAAAAATTCACTAAGGCATAGCCTCGCCCAGCAAGAGGGCCTGCAAGACGATAGCTTTGAAAAAGCTTCACTTCATGGATAAGACTGCATCTTTGCAGAAAATATCCGAAGCGCCAACTTCGCTTAAAGCAGGAAGTGGCATAGCCCTAAGGGCTGACGTCATCAAAAGGACATCATGGTCGACAGTCGTCCTTCGTGGCCACGACTGAAGGAACAGACCCATATCCTGTTCCTCAACAGGATGGAGACTGCCCAAGCAATGGCTTCATACGGAAGCCTAAAAGAAGAACTGTTCAGTTCTTATTTCCCTGTGCAAGGAAAATAGGGAAGTTCAGGGAAACGAGTTCCCTATGAGGATAGATCCCATTCGATCGTCCTAAATAGCCAAATGGCTGGCTCCAAAGGAAAAGAGACCTCGGTCTCCAATCAGACAGGAAAATTCCTTACGGTGACTGGTCGCTCGATGACCGGAGGAGGAAGGCCCTCCGCCACAGAAGTCGCTGCTTCCTTACCCGCTCGTCTTTTGGGCGCCATTAAGAACTGCAAAAGTTCTCGAAGTACTCTGAAGTAAAGGAGGAAGAAGGAGAGGAAAAGACAGAAATTTCTCTGAAAAAAGGAGATCTTTTCCATGTTCAGCCCGATCGGGCTTTTATAGGCCAATCAGCGCCTGAAACGAGGCTCGAAAAAGGGCCCATGCCGCCGTTTCGAATTAATTCGAAACAGCGCCCCGAAGCGCCTTCCCGAGAAGCGCCGGTTCAACTCTACTAAGAGTTTAAACTTCGCACTAGTGCAAAAGTGCGACTTCGCACAGTCCTTCAAGGGCTTCGCCGGAGAGGCCTACCTGAGCCCTCTAAAAAGCGTGCTGCTCGCGGTACACACCAGTCTCGCGAAGATCATTCGAAGGAAAGACTATGTCCTTAGCTCCGCACACAGTCCAGCCCAGCAATGGCCGAACTCCCAATGAAAGCAAGTAAAA
>JAVJIF010003866.1:0-87052 GCA_038442645.1 Agave tequilana
AAATTTCTTATCTTAAATGTTTATTTTGCAGAAGATAATCATGGGGAGAAAGAGGATAAAATTAAATAAATATCAGTTAAATTCAGATTTAACTAGATCTATTTACTTAAAGGAGGATGATCACAAATCCAGTTGGTGAAATTCAGCTTTTGGTGAATCAAGTAGTTAAAGCTAAAGATCAACCGAGGATAACGTCAAATACAGAGTCCAAATCTAAAGGCATAAATAGATAGAGAGAAGATCAACAGATGGGATGAAGCAATTTTGACTCAGATTCTGGCTGGATATATTTTAGTATTTGATTCATAACTTTTGCTATCAGAACTCAATTTGATGATTCAAAATGATCCAGAAAGAGAACTTAAAGGGCTACAACTCTTAAGTTGATCATTATTTCTAATTCTGTTATTTGATAAGCTATATTTAGAAAACAATATGCAAATAAGTTGCAGATCAGAACTGAATATCCACATCAAATCAAGTTTGGAGATAAGAGGAGGATTCAAATTCAGAAATAGCTAGCTTCCCTTATCTTCATACTCCTCTAACCTCTGCATTTCTCCTATAAATACCTGCAATCTCAAAGGCAAAAGGAGGAATGACCGAGCAGAGATAGATTTTAGGCCAGTTTTTCATTCTTTTTAGTGTAAGTTTTTATTTTCTTTTTATGTAATTTTTATTTTTTTTGTAAGCATAGGTTAGACTGAGATTCATGTAAGTAAGAGAGAGGTTATGTTGAGAGTGACACCGATGTACCCTCCTCCTTTCTTCCATCATTTCTGCAAGCAATAAATGGTAACTTTTTCTTTATGTTCATCTTTACTTTTGTTTTCTTCTTCTTCTTTCAACTTTTCCTCTTTTGGTTATGATGAGCATCCAAGTGAATCTAGAAGCATCAGTATAGTCATGTTTGTGTGAGTGCCACCGATACTTCATGATGATGTTCTCCTCCTAAAGATTTCGTATCATTTCATTCTTGTTCATCTTGATGATGTAATGCGAATAGGAACTGAGCTCGATCTTATGGGTTATGCGTTGATCGCCTCCGAAGTTAGGTAAAACATGCAAGGGTTCCAGGTAAGTCATCAATCAAAGGAGGTAAGTTTTTCTTTAAGGTTTTCTTTTCTTTTAATTTTAGTGTAAATTACCAACACCACAATCTTTCAAATTTCTTTCACTCTTTTTCATTTTCTTTGTAATATCACTTCTATTTTCTCCACCTTCTCATTCTACCACTTTCTTCCTAACTTGACATTAACTCCATTTTCCTCTTTTCTTTTTAAGAACTAAAAGAAGAATTTTAACAATTAATTGTAGCATAAAGGAAAACTTACTAAAAAAGCTTTCATCGCTAGTCCCTCCTTGTGGATCACGACCCGCATAACCCCTTTTTGTCAATCATCAACAAAGGGTTCAAAGTTCAAATCATCAAACAAATTTTCTCCCCCTTTTTGTCAAAAATAAGGAAATCAAGGAGGGTAAAATACAAATCAATCAATAAAATTTATATGCGATATAAATTCATGAAGAGGAAGACGTTAAGTTAGCTTCCCGACACATATACATTACATGAAAGAGGGATGACAAGCCCTAATTCACATAACGTATAATATGTCATGCATAAGAGGAGATGTGAAGCTCCCCTACACACGTATATCATATAAAGAAGAGTTGTCAATCTCCTCAATTATAATATACTCAACATGAATCTATATGTAAGAGAGATGTTAAGCTCTCCTTGCATATAGACAATACAAATCAAAAATTTTGAATTTTTCTTATGAAAACAAAATTTTGAAATATCTTAAAATACAATATTTTCTTTTAAGGTACCAAATGTAGAACAACCAAATTTTGAATTTTGATACCAATTATGAAATACAATGCATAAGCTTGAAGATAAATAAGATTTGAAGTAAGCTTAGCATTAACAACTTTGTGCTTAAAGATATAAGAGTCAATTTTAGCTAAAGCACAAGTACAAATCATATATATATATGAAAAGAGTATATCAATTGAAGTAGATACATACATATATGAAAGAACAAAATATGAGTATATACAACAAGAGTCAAATTGATACCAATTGAAAATATCCATGATACCAATTGAAAAGTAAGCATAAGTGTATACATCATATAATCTACCATATGAAGAATTCGAACTAGTTAAATGAACTTGTTTTAAGAACTAGTACGAGATCCTTCCATCAAGGAATAAGTTAAAAGGTTTTCATGAAAGATCAATGAAACACAAGGCACTAAAAAAGCACTCTATCCATAAAGTCCATATCAAAAAGAAGTGAGTGTGATAGTGTTATGTGAAACATGGTATCATGAAAATTAGCAATAAAACTCAATATTCCTTAAAATCATAATTTTGAAAATACGAAAATCATCACAAATTTTAATATATGAAAATCATCAAAATTATATTTCATAGCATATGTATGTTTTGACAAGACATTAAGTATACATACATATCCCCAAAATACAATTGAGTCCTCATAAATAGATTTGCATGAAAAGCAAATGACTCAAGGGTTATCCATGTATATTTTAATGTTTTGGCAAAGGAAACTTATACATGAAATGAAATCACATGATCAAAACATAAATCCAAATGGGAATACAAGTTTAAGAATGTAATGATCATCAACACAAGGCTATACTAGTACATCTAATAGGCACAAATAAGCATTCAACCCAATCATATATAGATTTATTTGTGGTCCATAAGGTGTACAAGTATAAATCCAAGTGTTGACAAATACTAACATCTAAACTAATATTCAATACAATGAAGCATCAAAATTTTGAAATCACAAAAGAATTTATCCATAAAAATAGAATCATGTGCAATACTTGAAGAATAGATAACTAGTTTAAATGAATTTTTGACAAACTAGTTAAAGATCCTTCATGAATAAAAAATCATATGTTTTTCATGAATAATACTAAATACATAAAAGTTCAAGCACTCATATTCCATAAAGCTCAACATATATATTTTCTTAAAGATAGAGTGTTCAAAGGTTATGTAAATAGTGTCTACATGAAAATAGTCATTGAAGTCCAAAACGATCATAAGTCAAATTTTTAACAACAAATCATGAAAAATCATTTTTCACTAAAATCAACAATTTTCATGGTATATGTATGGTTTATACAAATCTAACAATATGCATACATATCCCAAAAATAAAAGAGTCTATTAAATGTTTGCATGAAGGCAAGAGACTCACGGGTATACATGTATATTTATTAGATTTGAATTAAACATGCATATACATGAAGTAAATCACAAAAATTGGCAAAACATGTATATATGAGAATTATCAAAACTAGATTATACATATGCATAAAGTGGATACAAGTGAGCATGAAGTTCAATTATTTAAGAGTCAATTGTAATTCACTATTTGTATATGTATACATACAAGTTTGATATATTCTACATCTAAGCATGTAAATACCACATAAAGCACACAAAATCTTAAAACATGAACATGCTATGAATATGATAAAAGTATAAAGCATGTACATAAATAAAATAGGAGTTTAGAGGTTGTTACCAACTCCAAAGCTCCAAGTATGGTGGTTGTCCCACCAAGCTCCTTGATAGTGATGCAACCAAGTGTATGTCCATCATGTCCATTGCAACCACTACCAAGGTACCAACCTTCTCACGTTTTGTGAGATCCCACACCTACATCAAAATCAAAAGGTGGGGGTTTTGGTACCCATGTTTTCTTGGGTCCTTTGGGGTTAGCATTGTTATAAGGAACCCAAAATCTATTATACTTAGCAAAATATAAATATGGTTTCTTATCAAAACAATATCTTGCTAGATGGCCTTTGCGGCCGCAATGTGTACAAATGTACACCTTAGCATGATGCTTATGAGTGTGATTGTGATCGTGTTGTGCACCATAAGCATGATGTGTATGTGCATGAGCATGAGGAACTTGTTTCTTTTGAAACAAGGATTCCAACTTAGAATGGTTAAATGCACACGAGTTCAAAGTTGAACTCAAATTATTCATATTGTTTTTTCCTATTCTTAATCTCATTAGATGTGGCATGAAAAGCATGATGAGATGAAGAATCATTTTTCTTTTTCTTTTTAGAAACAAAATCCTTTTCTTTTTCAACAAATTTTCTTTTCAAGGATTTATTTTCTTGCAAAATATCTTCTTTTTGTTTTTCAACCAAATCAATCTTTTCCTTCAAAGTATTGTTTCCTTCACATAAAATACTCAATTTTGAAAATAAGGAAACATTCTCATTTTTCAAATCTTCTTTTTCTTTTTCTAAACATGCAAGTTTTTCTTTAAAAGAATCATTTTCTTCATGCATGCAATCAATGTTCTTTTTCAAATTCTTGTTCTCTTTTTCTAAACATGCAATGCTAGCAATGTCCTTTTTCAAATTTTTATTATTCTTTTTAAGCATGTCATATTTCTCAAGCAACAATTGGCAAAATGTATTAAGCTCATCATATGACATACAAGCATCCTCATCATCGGATTCGGTATTTACCTCAAGGGGGTCATCCCCTTGGACCATGTAGCACTTGTTGGAGGTGTCGCTTCCAACATCCGAATCGCTCCCCGCATAGTATTGTTCATTTTCGCCAAGGGAGATGAGGGTGTTCCATACTACAAAAGCCAACTCAATGTTAGAAACCCTAGATAGATAATCATCATTTAGGGTTGATTTAAGAGCATGAAGGGCTTTTGCATTAGCCTCAAAATTCTTACCATCTATACAATAAGCATTATTAGTAGTGGCAAGATATACATTATAACCTAGGGCTTTGAGGAATAATGACATCTTAACTTTCCAAATGTGGATGTTAAGAATGTCAAAGGTGGGTGGTGACATAAAGTCCATGGTGAGGTGTGTGTGTACAACAAATATTGTGATTAGCCCAAATGTAGGATCTTTAACTCTTAGGTTGTTAGACCCTTATCAAGAGCACTAGCTCTGATACCAATTGTAAGATCACCTAGAGGGGGGGGTGAATAGGTGATGGCTAATCTAAAGGTCACTTATGAACAAATAATGCGGAATTAAAACTAAGTTGACCAAATTAAAGCTTCTTATTAATTTAACACTTATGTATAACCAAGAGTGTTGCCGAATTCCCCTTGCGAGGCTCTGGACAAGCTCCTCTAGATTCCCCTTGAATGGGTTGAGGTGCCGCGTTGGCTCTCTTGGTTGAATACTAGTGTTATCAAGCAATCCCAAGCAAGTATAGCAATTTAAGCACAAGGGTATATCAAGCATGTAAAGTAAAGACAATGAAAGTAATGCAAGATATAAAAGAGACAAAGAGAGAGAGAGGGATAGAGTAAGCAATCGCAAACACAAAGGGTTTGTTTCGAGGTTCGAGCACACTTGCTCTACATCCCCGCCTTCGACACACGAAGGATTTCCACTATGCAAGATCCCACCGGATCTCTCCTCGGTGCCGTACACCTACAAACCCTCGGACTCCCAAGTCCCGTACACACGCAAGTCCACCGACTCGCCGAGGCCGTACCTCGAACCACCAAGAGTTCACAACCGAACTCTAGCCACCAACAACGAGCACACTTGCCCGTTTCCTCAAATACAAAGAAAAGATCTCTTTGATGATCACAACACTTGATCACCTAAAGAGCACTCTCACTACAACACACCTATAGGAATATCTAGCAATGGATAGCTCAAGTGTGGTGTGAGAAAAGCAAGGAAAGAAAGCTTTGGTAGAAAACACAAGAAATCACTTAAACACTCTCTGATATAAAAACTCTTCCTTTTGATTGGAAGTATTTGCACTAAAATCTTGTAGAGAAACTCCTCTAAAAGTGTCTGAAAAACAGCTCAAGAAGTCTCCTAAATGTTCTATCTAAAACAGATGACAAAAACCCTTTATATAGGCTGCCCAGAAAAAGAGCCGTTGGGGTTCTGTCAGAGCTGGCGGTCGACCTCCGGTCGACCGGCCAACGGTCGTTTTTCTGACCGTTGCAGCCACCGGTCGACTGGTGAGTCGACCGATCTTCTGGAATGAACTGTCGGTCGACCGGTTCGGTCGACTGGCAATTTCCAGAGAGCAACAGGTTTGGGTCGGTCGAGTCCCGGTCGAGTCCCGGTCGACTGATACGCACATGCACAAAACTGTGCATGTCGGTCGAGTGCCGGTCGACTGCCGGTCGACCGGTCACTGAGAAATTCTGAAAAATCAGAACTTCCAGGACCTGGAAAATTTGGATTTGGTTTAGGGTCTTGGATAAAATGTTTTGGTCTTGAAAAATCATAGAGTATGAGCATGTGTCATACTACTATCAAGGTAAAATACTTGGTAAAAATTCTTTTGATAAAAACCTAATTTTCCATGAAATGTTTTTCCAAACCTTTATCAAATACAAAAACAAGATATTTGAGTCCATTTAAAAGCATAGTGTGTATGGATATGATCCATTCCACAATCAATATGAAATATCTATGTTTTTGAAATCTAGTATACAACTTGGTTTTGGTTAAAGAATATACATGATAGAAATACCAAAAACCAACAAATATTTTGTCTCAAAGAAAAATCTTTTTCTAAAATAAAAGTTCTTTTCTAAAAACAAAATCTTTTATGAAATCAATTAAATCAAGAGTTCTATCAAAAGTGTGTGTGTGTGATATAACTTGAGCAATCCACCAACTATCTATCCTTTACATTTTTACTAAAACAAAAATACAAATTCTATACCTAGACCCAAGTCTTCAACTTCTTGAAGTCTTCACTTGAAGCTTCACATCATCTTGACTTGGTCCAAGCTTGATCCAAAGCTCCTTGGATCACAACATGCAAGCTCCAAATCTTGTTCTTTAATCCTTTGTTGAGCTATGCACCTACTAAGATCTTGATCATGAATCTGTCACTAATTAAACACAAGATCATTAGTAACTATAACTACATGAGTTGATCATCATCAAAACTAGGGTGAAGGGCCTTTGGGCCAACAATAACCACTTGCTATCGCAGTAGAATTGAGCACTTACACATCTCTATTTTAAAGTTCTAAAATTCTGTATTTGTGTGCAAGTTCCACCTCAATCAAATTTTGGCGCCGTTGCCGGGGAGGGACAGTAAGTAATTCTCTTTAAAGTTTACATTTTGGTTAACCTTCTTCTTTGTTTTTGGTATACAGATTTAACAACAAGGAATTTTTGCTGCAGTGGACATATAAGTGGCCTTGGACTCTGTTCAAGAAAGCAGAGCCCAGAAGCCCTCAGATTTGATATATTCTTATGGCAATCTGAGTGAACTACTAACCTGTATCTTCTGCAGGTTAGCTGAATTGCATAGTTTAATCTTTGTAGCATTTATTTCCTTGTTTGACTCACTGTATATACATTTCTAACACAACAGTAAAAAGTTGATTGTAAATGCTAAAAATGATTTAGACTTTGCATTTAGGCACGTGTCTATTTCATTACATTTTCTATTTACTGTTGAAGAGTGCTGGAGCCAAGGTATGTGTGTATAGCATTTAGTATAAGGTTCATTCTCGTATGAAATATTACTTGAGTGTTACTTTTTTCTATATACTTGTACACTGTATTAAATTGATTTAAGGGCTTGTTCTATAAACAAGATAAGGTGGGGAAGTCATTATCCTCCCTTAGCCCACAAACAATCTCCTCACTCACTAACCCAAGCCTAACTAAAACTGAGTAGACATTGGCCCTAGGGACATCTCGGACTTAAATAGGAGACTGAGCTAAGGGGAAAGTTGATTTGAATCTGACTCTTGCCAAATCAGTGACTAAGGTTGGGGATTGATGGGCGATACCCCGAAGGCTGGTGGTTTAGCTTAATTAGGCTCGTCGCTTCTGTGCGGATACCTCCCACCAATCTTGCCTCTACCTGGCCGATTAACTTGTGGTCAGATTCGGCAATATACCCCCAGTGGATAGTATAACCAGTTAGGAGTCGTTTAGAACTAAGGTTTACCCTAACTTCGGTTAGATTTTTTTTCTTTTTTTTTTGTTTGCTTATTTGTTTGTTTTTTCTTTTTTTGTGTTTTATTGTGTGATATGGCTTATAACAATAATTTTTTCAATTTTAATGGTAATTCATATTACACCCCAACCTCTTTTTCGGATATTACCAATCCGGCATATCATAACTTTAATCAACTTAGTATGCAGAATTTGTCTTATCTGAATTAATATAACCCATGCCCCCAGTCTTATAAGCATAATTTCCAGAATAATTTCAACTCTTCACAGAGTCAATGGGGATTCACCTCCCCCGAGTCTAATTTTCAACCAACTTGTCCTCCTTATCCACCTTGTCCACAATATTTTCAAGAATCATACTCAGTTCCACCAGTTCAAAATAGAAAACCATCAATCTTGAAAATGAGTATGCGTGAGTCCAAGAAACAGTTACAAAATCTGGGACTTACAATTTCATCACAAATTTCAAAACAACACTTCATCTTTTCAAGTCCAATCGCAACAAAACAATGAACCAATCAACTATGAATAGATGCTTGAGCCATGACTCAGGCTTAAATCCCGCATAATCATGACATAGATATGA
Source organism: Agave tequilana (assembly GCA_038442645.1). Lineage (NCBI taxonomy): Eukaryota > Viridiplantae > Streptophyta > Magnoliopsida > Asparagales > Asparagaceae > Agave > Agave tequilana. The sequence continues at coordinate 8,590 of JAVJIF010003866.1, forward strand.
TGGTCCAAACTCTCCGTTCTCACCATTTGACCATTTCTGATGTCGCTAACCATTCTGCTAGAGCCGAAGAGTCATGTTGTTTGGAAAACAAGATTCCATTTTAGTACAACCATTTGAACTTGCCCAAACTCTAAATTTTGAAAATGACATTGACAATTTGGTAAGCTATCCCTTTCCTGAAATTGAACTTGAGAATGAATATGATCCTGAATCTCAACTTGGTGATTCAATTTTACTTCCTGATTCAATAATGACTCTGGTGTTTTCACCTGATTTCAATCTTTTTCCCAAGTCAACATTGGATCCTGTGCCAATTCATCATGAAATTGAATTACCAATCTTTTATGACCATCATATTGAATCAATTTCATGCTTTTGAAAGTTCCATTGACAAATTGGCAGGTTCTCATTTTTATGAAATTGAACTCAATGAGAAATGTGACCTAGATTCTCAAATCTATGATCCAGTTCAAATTTTCGAATCAATATTGACTCCTATTTTGTTACCCGACTTGAGTAATATTTTAGAGTTAGTTTTGATTCCCACACCTGTCCTACTTGAACTTGAATCACCAATATTAAGTCACATTCCATTATGGGAAAATATATGTAGACTTGAGTTTCAACTTCTTAATTTGGACCCACTTCCTGAACCGATCTCGACTCCTGAACCTTTACTTGACTTAAGTCACTTTCCTGAGTCGGTATTAGTTCTCATACTTTCTAAGTCCAAGTCAATCATTCCATCTTTTCACACTTCATTTTGGGACAAGGTGGTTGATAAAATTAACTCCGAAATTAATTATGAAATTTGAAAATTAGATGGGGTTAAATTTTTAATAAAAACCGTTCATATATATGTCATTTTAGTGGGTTATATAAGAGAGATTTCTTGTAGGTACCTTCGAACTCCACAAAAATTCGATTGGGCCACATTTCGTGGACCAATCAGACCACCACCGGAACCACCACCTTAAGGTAATATTTTTCTTCCCTTTCTTCTTTTTCATGCATCTATGCATTAATTCATACATTGAGGACAATGCATGAGATAGGTGTGGGGGAGGGTCTAACATAACTTAGGTTTTTCTTTTTATTTAAAAAAGAAAAAAATTAATTAACATTTTCTTTACTTTTAAAAACTTTTTGAAAATAGAAATAATATTTTGACATATTTTTTGTAAGAAATTAAGTCAATTTTAAGGAATAGGATAATCATAATTAGGATTTCTTATACTTGGTCAAAATAAGATTATTTGTTTGATTTTTAGGGTTAGGAAGATAATTTGTCAAAGTAATTTAGTCTTGATCTTTGCCTTGATGAAATATGCGCATTTTATACACTTACACACGTAGGGTTCAAAAATAAAGATTCTTATGCCTTATAAAAAATATATATATGTATATCTATGAAAAATAAATAAATCTAATTTGATTAGTTAGGTGCTTTGGCCTAAGCAAGCCTTGGTATTTATGCAAAAGATGATTAGATAAATTTGAAAAAAAAAAGTAAAAAAATAAATATATATCTATAAAAATCCTCTGATTAAGCTGGGTATTTGTGCCTCATAAAGCATAAGTATTCACGTCTAAAAGAGATTCATATAATAAAATCCTTAGTTTTGTGGCCTTGTTTGCTTGAGTCTTTAAGTGAAATCACCTAGAGGGGGAGTGAATGGGTGATAATGCTAATCAATGCACAATTTAAAAATAATGATGCAACAATCGCCCAAAACAAGACTAGAAGTCGAATTCCCCACAAAGGGCTCTGAACTCCTTCCTCGTGATTCCTCTAGATATAAGTTGGAGGTGCATAATGCAATCTTGTTGTATGAGCTAGTGATTGATAAAATGAAGATGAAACAAGAGAGTATTGCAATGAAAATAGAGAGCAAGTAATAGAAGCAATGAAAGTAAAGCAAGAAGCAAGAGCTAGAAAACCAAATGCAAACACCGAGAATTTTTTCGAGGTTCGAGCACCCAGCTCTACGTCCCCGCCTTCCCCAGAAGGATTTCTAACCACTATAACTTAAAAAAGATGTTACAAATACACCGGAGTACCCAACTCCACAATCTCAAGTACAAGTATCTCTTGGTGATCAAAAGACCACAAACTCTCTCTTGAAAAATCTCTTCCCTTACAAAATCCTTATAGAACAATGAGTAGGATTGAAGCTCTTATTTGTAAGTGGAAAAAGAAAACTAAATCAGAGAGTTTTGAAAAACACTTCAGAAAATGAGAGAGAATTTCAGCACAAAAACCACGAAACAAAGCTCTTTTGAATGCCTTAAACTTTAGAAATTTTTGCAAATTTTTGTTGTAAAGAAACCTCTCCCTAATCACCCCTATTTATGGGAGAGGGCTAGCGATTAAGGAGTAAACCCACTTAATGCTAATTAGGAAGTATTAGGTCCAGAAAATATCATTTAAACACTTTTAAGATGGAAAAAGACAAAAATAAAACATGTTTAAGAAGTAGCCATTATGGCTGAAACGACTCTCTCAGTCGACCGACCGGTCTACCGGGGTTCAAATAAAAGAGCTGTTGCAGGTAATTGGTCGACCGCTCGGTCGACCGGTCACAAACAGAGAGCAACTGCACTTCAGTCGGCCAGCCACTCGGTCGACCGAAGGGCTCCGGTCGTCCGCCCGGTCGACCGGGAAACGTGCACACATGCACGCACCAAAACTGCCAGAAGTCCGGTCGACTGGGTCAGTCGACCGACCTGACCTGACTTAGTGTCGGTCGACCGGTCGGTCGACCGGCTTAGGCCAAAAATCAAAATTGAAACAGAATTTTGAGGAGATTTTGATATCTAACAAAATAGTTTTGATTTGAACAATGTATAATATACAAATTTGAGTTTATAATCAAAAGGCTTTGTATTAAAATATTTTGTATATATTTATAGGAAATATTTTTAGAAATGAGATGTGCGCAAAAGCGTGTGTGTTGGGATATAGAGCTTCAAACCTATTCACTATTCTTTAACAAAACTATAAAACTAGAAACAAATCTAATGAAGTCTCTTAAAGTCTTGAGCCATGCAATGCCTTGCTAGAGCCTTCTCTTCTATGTTCCTTCCTTGTTGTGCCATATCCCTTATTTGCTCCATGAACCTAGAATTTCTTGCAAAAGCTAAGCAATGGCCTCCAAACATGGTACTAACCTGAAACTTATCTTGAACAAACTTATTAGTACCAAAATAGCTCTTATTTGTTTTGTTATCATCAAAACTCTAAACAAATGGAGAATGTAACCTTTGGGCCAACAATCTCCCCCTTTTTGATGTTGACAAAACAAATAGGCTTTGATCAAAAATATAGGGGAGGTGAAAGCTCCCCCTCAAATTATGCTATACAAAACGAATAAAGGAGAGGTGAATTGCAAGCAAAAGCCATGAGACATAAAACACTTGCAAGACACTTAAACTCAAATACAGGAAAAAGCCATGAAACATAAAAACACTTTGCAAAAACCAAAAGCATATAAACTCATATGGAATCAAAACCATATAAACTCATATGGAACAAAAACCATATAAACTTATATTTCCATATAAACTCATTCTCCCCCTTTTTGTCATACATCAAAAAGGGTTGAGAAAACATTTTTATTCAATAACACAAACATTAAGTTCACCACAAATAAAGGAAAATCTAGCAAAATCAAGTGGTTTAGTGAAAATATCGGCAAGTTGCAAATCCGTGAAAACATACTCAATATCTATATCACCTTTCTCAAAATGATCTCTAAGAAAGTGATATCTAATCTCAATGTGCTTGGTCTTACTATGTTGATTTGCATTCTTAGTCATATGTATAGTACTAGTATTATCACAAAATATTTTTATATGGTTATAATGCAAATCATAATCAAGGAGAGTATGTTTCATCCAAAGGACTTGTGCACAACAAGCCCCCGCGGCAACATACTCCGCCTCGGCGGTTGAGAGAGCTACGGAATTTTATTTCCTAGAGGACCATGAACAAGACAATTACCAAGAAATTGACATGTCCCACTAGTACTCTTTCTATCTACTCTACAACCCGCATAGTCGGCATCCGAATAATTCGTCATTAAGAAATCTCCAGTTTTCGGATACCAAAGACCCATTCCAATTGTGCCCTTAATATAACGAATGATGCGTTTTACCGCAATAAGATGGGACTCTTTAGGACACGATTGGAATCTAGCACAAAGACACACACTAAACATGATGTCCGGCCTACTTGCCGTCAAATACAACAAACTTCCTATCATGCTTCTATATAACTTAATATCAACACATTTTCCTTGGTCATCCTTATCAAGCTTGGTTGTAGTTGCCATGGGAGTGTTGCAAACTTTTGAGCCTTCAAGTCCAAACTTCTTTATGAGTTCCTTTGCATACTTGGCTTGACATATGAAATTCCCATCTTGTAATTGCTTGATTTGGAGTCCAAGAAAGAAATTTAATTCACCCATGGAAGACCTTTCAAACTCACATTGCATAACCTTTTCAAATTCCTTACATAAAGACTCATTAGTGGAACCAAAAATTATATCATCCACATAAATTTGCACAATTAAAATGTCATTATCAACATGCTTAGTGAATAATGTTGTGTCTACTTTGCCTTTAACAAAATCATTTGGAATGAGATAACTAGAAAGCCTTTCATACCAAGCTCTTGGAGCTTGTTTCAATCCATACAAAGCTTTATCAAGTTTAAAAACAAATTGGGATGAACATGATCAACAAAACCGGGAGGTTGTTCAACATAAACTTCTTCATTTATAAAACCATTCAAAATGTACTTTTCACATCAATTTGAAAAAGTTTAAAGTTTTTAAAAGATGCAAAAGCTAGTGTCATCCGTATGGCTTCCAGCCGTGCTACGGGTGCAAAGGTCTCCTCAAAGTCAATTCCCTCAACTTGAGTGTAACCTTGGGCCACTAACCTAGCTTTATTCCTAATGACATTTCCGAACTCATCCATCTCGTTCCTAAATATCCACTTAGTACCAATTATTAGTCTATCGTGAGGCCTAGGAACAAGGTACCAAACTTGGTTGCGCTCAAATTGATTGAGTTCCTCTTGCATGGCTAGCAACCAATATGAGTCCCCTTCGGCTTCGAGGATGTTTTTGGGTTCAAAATGAGAATGAATGCAAAGTTACCACATAAGTCATGGAGTTTGGAGCGAGTTGTTACCCCTTTAGAAACATCACCTAAAATGAGTTCCTTGGGGTGATTTGTAGCGTATCTCCAATCTTTAGGAAGCGGTTGAGAGCTTTCCTCTTTATCCTCTTGAACATCATCAATGGGTTCTTGCTTTTCTTCTTGAGCGGGTAAGTCCTTCAAGGATAGTCTCTCCATGTCTTCACCTAATGGGTCAATCTCTACAACATTCTCAACAACCACATTAGATTCTTCAAATTTAACATGCATGGATTCTTCAATGGTAAGGGAAGATTTATTGAATACTCTATAAGCTTTACTAGTAGTAGAGTATCCAACAAAGATAGCTTCATAAGCCTTAGCATCAAATTTACCCAAGTTATCTCTATTATTCAAAACAAAACACTTGCATCCAAAAACTTTGAAATATGCAACATTAGGTTTTCTAGAATGATACATTTCAAAAGATGTTTTGGAAGAACTTTTACACAAATAAATACGATTTGAAATATAGCATGCGTTGCTTACGGCCTCGGCCCATAGATATTGAGGGAGGTCATATTCACTTATCATGGTCCTAGCCATCTCTTGAAGTGTTCTATTCTTTCTTTCTACAACTCCATTTTGTTGTGGAGTTCTAGGACATGACATTTCATGCTTGATTCCCTTTTCATCACAATAAGTCATGAAGAGTTGGTTAATAAACTCACCACCTCTATCACTCCTTATTTTCAAAATCGAAAAACCTTTTTCTTTTTCAACCCTTTTTCGAAAAATCTTGAAATGAGAAAAAGTTTGATCTTTGTGTTCCAAAAAGAAAACCCAAGTGAAACGGGAAAAATCATCAACTAAAACAAATGCATATCTACTACCATTTAAGCTCTTAGTTTTAGTTGGTCCAAAGAGATCCATATGAATTAATTCTAATGGCCTAGTTGACATGATATCCTTGATTGGTTTGAAGGAAGACTTGGTTTGTTTCCCAAGTTGGCACGCACCACAAATGTGGTCTTTCTCAAACTTCAAGTAAGGAATACCCTTCACCAATTCCTTAGAATTAATCCTAGAAAGATGGTCAAAAGATGCATGTCCTAATCTTCTATGCCAAAGCCAAGAATTCTCATCAGAAGCATTCAAGCATTTAGTAGAACAATCCAAATTAAGCATGTCAATGATATAAACATTATTATCACGAAATCCGGTGAGAATACAATCATTGGTCTTACAATCAAAGATTTTGCAAGAAGAATCATCAAAAATAACTTTAAGTCCACGATCACAAAGTTGACTAATACTAAGCAAGTTATGTTTCAAACCATCAATAAGAACAACATTTTCTATAATAGGAGATGCACCAATTTGAATGTTAGCTATACCGATGATAGTGCCCTTGGAGTCATCCCCGAAGGTGACAGTGCCACCCTCCACGTACCTTGATAGGGTTGTAAAGTTGTTGATATCCCATGTCATGTGTCTTGAACAACCACTATCAAGGTACCACCGCTCCTTACGTCTTGGAGCCTTGGTGTGTATCTACATCAAATAATTTAGGACTTGATTTTGGTACCCACATTTTCTTGGGTCCTAAAGTATTAGTGTCATGAACCCATACAAGATTATTTGTTCTATTTATTTGGTCATAACAAAACTTAGCCAAAATGTCCATTCTTACCACAATAAGTGCAACTATACACTCTACCATATTTAAATGCATAGTGAGTGTGTGTCTTGTGAGCATGTGTAGATTTAGCATGAGTGTTTTGTGTAGTGTGAGTATGAGGAATTTTGACATGAGAAGCTTTAGCATGAGAAGTGTGCTTTTTAGAAAATATTTCCTCAAGTTTCTTAGTGTTGAAAGCACAATCCTTCAAAACTTTTTCAAAATCAACAATTCTAGTTTTTAACGAAGAAATTTCTTTTTCATCAATCTTTGAAAATTTTGCTTTGCAAGCAACTTTATAAGCACTAAATTCATTTTGAGTAGAAATACGATTTGAAGAAATTTCATCCTTTTCTTTAGAAACAATAACAAGTTGATTTTTAAGAAAAGCAACTTCCTTTTTCAATTTTAAACATTCTATCTTTTTATTATCATAACTTTCCGAAAGTTCAACAAAAGCAAGTACAAGCACCTCTTTACTTAATTCATCTTCTTCTTCAGGAGGTTGAGAGGTTACCTTGGGTGTGTTTGCCATGAAACACATGTTCGCCGTGTCCACCTCGTCTTCAGATTTGCTTTCCGAATCCCATGTAGCTTTGTAAGCTTTCTTTTCGACCGGCTTCTTTTGCTTGAAAGAGGAAGTCACCTTTTTTCTTGAATTCCGGGCAATCGGCCATGATGTGTCCGGGCTTTCGGCAATTATAGCAAATGATTCTTCTCTCCTCTTTTCCTTCAAATTTCCTTCTAAAGTTGAGCTTGTTCTTCCGGTACATTCTCTTCACATTTCGCACAAGGAGGGATAGCTCCTCATCTTCTTCTTCATCTTCTTCATCGTCATCAAGAGTGGAGGAAGACTTGAAGGATATGGATTTCTTCTTTTGAGGAGCCGCTTCTTCTCTTGCCTTCTTTTCCATCTCATGAGTCTTCAAGTTTCCAATGAGACTTATGAGATCCATTTCATCCTTGTCATTCAACTCTTTCAAGGTGGTGGCCTTTATCTCCCATGATGAAGGAAGAGTCTGAATCACTTTTCGCACCTTTTGGTCATTGCTAATATCATCACCTAAAGAGGAAAGAGCATTGGTAATTTTAGTAAACCTTGTAATCATGCAATCAATAGATTCATCATCAATCATTTTAAAGCTTTCATATTGGGACCTCAAGAGATCTATCTTAGCTCTCTTTACTTGTGATGTCCCTCGTGTGTGACCAACAAATATTGCTAAATCTCATAGGCGGATTGGCAATGTATTACCCATGTAAGGTCATCCTCATTTAAGGCGGTTAGGAGGGAATTTTGGGCCTTGGAGTTAGCCTCATATTTTCTAAAGGTAAAGTCGGACCAAGTGCTTTCCTCACTATCGGGTATAACATAGGGCTTGGTCAAGGATTTTGCAACTAAGCTACCTAAAAATTGTAAGAAAATAGTCATCCTAACCTTCCAAATAGGGAAATTAAGTCCATCAAATTTAGGAGGGGTTTTGATGTTGTCGGCCATGTTTACTTGTGTATGAATGAAGGAATGCAAATGATGATTAGCAAATTTTAAGGATCTCTCTAAGAATGTTAAGCCAAACCTAGAGTCCAAGCTCTGATACCAATTGAAATCACCTAGAAGGGGGTGAATAGGTGATAATGCTAATCAATGCACAATTTAAAAATAATTATGCAACAATCGCTCAAAACAAGACTAGAAGCCGAATTCCCCACAAAGGGCTCTGAACTCCTTCCTCGTGATTCCTCTAGATATGAGTTGGAGGTGCACAATGCAATCTTGTTGTATGAGCTAGTGATTGACAAAATGAATATGAAACAAGAGAGTATTGCAATGAAAATAGAGAGCAAGTAATAGAACCAATGAAAGTAAAGCAAGAAGCAAGAGCAAGTAAACCAAACGCAAACACCGATAATTTTTCCGAGGTTCGAGCACCCAGCTCTACGTCCCCGCCTTCTCCAAAAGGATTTCTAACCACTATAACTTCACAAAGATGTTATAAATACACCGGAGTACCCAACTCCACAATCTCAAGTACAAGTATCTCTTGGTGATCAAAAGACCACAAACTCTCTCTTGAAAAATCTCTTCCCTTACAAAATCCTTATAGAACAATGAGTAGGATTGAAGCTCTTGTTTGTAAGTGGAAAAAGAAAACTAAATCAGAGAGTTTTGAAAAACACTTCAGAAAATGAGAGAGAATTTCAGCACAAAACCAAGAAACAAAGCTCTTTTGAATGCCTTAAACTTTAGAAATTTTTGCAAATTTTTGTTGTAAAGAAACCTCTCCCTAATCACCCCTATTTATAGGAGAGGGCTAGGGATTAAGGAGTAAACCCACTTAATGCTAATAAGGAAGTATTAGGTCCAGAAAATATCATTTAAACACTTTTAAGATGGAAAAAGACAAAAATAAAACATGTTTAAGAAGTAGCCGTTATGGCTGAAACGACTCTCTCGGTCGACCTACCGGTCGATCGGGGTTTAAATAAAAAAGCCGTTGCAGGTTATCGGTCGGCCGCTCAGTCGACCGGTCACAAACAGAGAGCAACTGCACTTCAGTCGGCCAGCCGCTCGATCGACCGAAGGGCTCCGGTCGTCCGCCCGGTCGACCGGGAAACGTGCACACATGCACGCACCAAAACTGCCAGAAGTCCGGTCGACTGGGTCAGTTGACCGACCTGACCTGACTTAGTGTCGGTCGACCGGCTCAGGCCAAAAATCAAAATTGAAACAGAATTTTGAGGAGATTTTGATATTTAACAAAATAGTTTTGATTTGAACAATGTATAATATACAAAATTGAGTTTATAATCAAAAGGCTTTGTATTAAAATATTTTGTATATATTTATAGGGAATATTTTTAGAAATGAGATGTGCGCAAAAGCGTGTGTGTTGGAATATAGAGCTTCAAACCTATTCACTATTCTTTAACAAAACTATAAAACTAGAAACAAATCTAATGAAGTCTCTTGAAGTCTTGAGCCATGCAATGCCTTGCTAGAGCCTTCTCTTCTATGTTCCTTCCTTGTTGTGCCATATGCCTTATTTGCTCCATGAACCTAGGATTTCTTGCAAAAGCTAAGCAATGGCCTCCAAACATGGTACTAACCTGAAACTTATCTTGAACAAACTTATTAGTACCAAAATAGCTCTTGTTTGTTTTGTTATCATCAAAACTCTAAACAAATGGAAAGTGTAACCTTTTGGGCCAACATTAAGTTCTTGGGGTGTTTTCTCACCCGGTGCCCTAAGACCGTTTGGTTTGGGAGTCACCAATTAAATTCTCGTTACATGGGCAGATTAGAAAGCCTAATAGAACTAAGGAATAATACCACCAAAATAAAATAAATAAATATATATATATAAATAAATAATTAAGGCATAAGAGTTAGAGTTAAAGAACCTTTAGTCAAAACTTCACGGTCACGAAGGTCCAAATTGGGTAAGGATACCAAAACCAAAACCATATAAACTTTAACCAACCAAGTATATCGGAGTCACATTCACATTTAAGTTCAATCTCATTGAATTGAAAACTTGCCAAATTATCCAAGGTTTGGAATTAGTCAAGTTCAAGTTTGTGTCATAAAATTGAATCTTGGTCAAAGTCTTCAAAATTTCATGATTCTTTGTTTTCATCAATATGACTAGAAGTGTCGAGAATAGTCAAAGATTGGGTAGGGAGAGTTTTCTTATTCTTACGCATGTTTTTCAATCGACTTAGTCTTGCTTCTATCATATTTAAGGAATCACTTTGGAATTGAATCATGGATTTCGTACTCTTTTCTAAGTCGGTATGTTCTTCTTGAAAAATAGGGTAAGGATCTTTGATTTGAAAATTTTGATGAGATTTTGAGTCTTCTAGATTTGAATTCGTCGATCAAGCTCTTCTAAGGCTTCCATCCTCTTTTCCTATTCAAATTAATTCTTCTAATGATTGTTTGGGAGGAGTATATGAAGCTGGATGTTGGTAAGGTGGTTGACTGTATGACTCAGGGGAGTTGTATCCCTACTGACTCTGTGAACAATGGTGATGAATGTTCCAGTCTTGTTCATAGTATTGAGATTGGGCATATATTGATTCGGATAAGACCACTCCGACATACTTGGTTGGTTAAAGTTATGATATGCTGGGTTGGTAATATCCGAATCAAAAGAGGTCGGGGTGAAATATGGATCACTATTTGCATATGAATAATTGTAATTATAATCTATCATCAAGATGTCAAAAACAAAAAATAAGAACAAGCAAATAAAAAACAAATGAAAAGGAAAAAATCTAGCCTAAGTTAGGGTAGACCTTAGACCTAAACAACTCCTAACTGGTTAGACTGTCCACGGAGGGTATATTACAGAATTTGATCATAAGTTAATCAGTCAAGTAGGAGTAAGATCAATGGGAGGTATCCTGGCCTAAGCAATGGACCTAATTATGCCACACCACCAATCTTCAGGGTTTCGCCCCTCAATCCCCAACTTTAGACACCGATTTGACAAGAGTTAACTTCTAACAACTTCCCCTTAGGTCAGTCTCCTATTTGAGTCCGATATGTCCCTAGGGCCAACGTCTACTCAGTTTAGTTAGGCTTGGGTTAGTGAATAAGGAGATTAATTGTGAGCTAATGGAGGGTAATGACTTTTCCACCTTATCTTGTTTATAGGACAAAGCCCTTAGGTCAATTTAGTGCAGTGTACAATTATATAGAAAAAGTAATACTCAGGCAATATTTCATACAAGAATGAACCTTATACTAAATGCTATGCACGCATACCTTTGCTCCAACACTCTTCAACAGTAATGTAAAAGATAAATGAATTAGACACGTGCCTAAATACAAGTTTAAACTATTTTTAACATTTACAAACAATCACTTTACTGTTGAATTAAATACAATGTGCAAAATAAATTAATAAGAAAATCTAACACATGCAGAAGTTATATTTTGCAGTGTGAAAGCACCTGCAAAAAGATCAATTAGTAGTCCACAACAAATGCCTCGGAAACATGGTTTTTGCCATGTTTGCACGGCACAATTATGGGCTTTGATGCTCTGCCTTCTTAGGCAGAGGCACATAGTAGCAATATGTTAACTACAGCTCTTTGATTCCTGAATTTAGCCCTGGCACATAAAAACAAAGAAGAAAAGGTTAAATTGTTTAAGTAAATCAAAAAAGAAATGAAAACTTATCGTTTCTCCCCGGCAACGGCGCTAACATTTGATTGAGGTTTAACCTGCACATAAAAATACAAAATTTAAGAAATATAAAATAAAACTGCAAGTTCTCAGTACTACTGCAATAGAAAGTGGCTATGCGAGTCATGATCCACAAGAAGGGACTAGCGATGGAAGATTTAGATAAATTCGTTTCTTTTTGAGTTTACCAAAATATGTTAGAAATTTCTTCTCAGTTTTAGGAAAAGAAAACAAAAAAGGTTAAGTTAGAAGCTGTAAAAAGGATGGTAAAAAAAAGATGATGATATTGTTGTTGTTGTTTTATTTATAAAAGAAAATAAAAAACTAAATAAATAGGAGAATGTTAGTTTTGGAGTAGAATTCTAAACTAAGAATTAAAAGAAAACTAAAAATTCTTACTTACCTTTTTTGTGCTCATATATCTTGGTTCCGTCACTACGACTTACTTAATCTTTGAAGGCGATCAAGCATGGCTGTAGGATCTTCCCCATTCCTTATCTACACTATGAATAAAGAGCAAGCTAAACTAACAAAGGAATGGTTGTTCATCACCATAGGTCATCAAGGGCACTTGCAATGGCGAAGCAGTTTCGAGACTATTAGATTCACTTGGATTACAAACACATCAAAGAAAAGCGAATAAAAATAAGAATAAAGAAGAAAAAGTAACTTTCAATTTGATTAAATAACAACGAAAGAAAAGTGAATACTTACACCGGTGTCACTCTCAGTATAAGCTCCTTTCTCATTCTTCTATGAAACTCTTCTCTCCTCTCAGTTACATAAAAAAATAAAAATTACATTAAAAGATAAAGAAGAACATAAGTTAAACTTATACAAAAATCTATTCTACTCTCTACTTAATCGTCCTCTATACACTGAGAATTTGCAAGTATTTATAGTAAATATGAAACAAGGGAGAGCGTTTGAAGATAGGGGAAGCAAACCCTCCCCCAAATCTTACCAGATTGTCACAGATCCTGGCTTTGGCCACAGATCCACGGCTCGTGGCATCCTGGCATCTGTCCATCTTGGATTATCTCCTTTGATTCTCTGTTTGGACTCTATATTTGACGTTATCCTCAGTTGATTTCTAGCAAACCAAGATGAATTTATAGAAATCCGAATTTTACCGATTTTCATTTGGTGTTATCTTTCTGATTTGCTCTGATCTTTGACTAGTCTATAGTTCTGCATTATTATATCACATTTTTCTACCAATTTATAAATAAAATGTGTGTCTAAACCACGTTTTGGTCTCTCTTGCAGATAATCAAGACAAGGAAGGCAAAAGGGTAATAAAAGCTTAATTAAACCAATTTTTGGGTAATAAAATCCGCATTTCTTGGAGACCAAGCGAGGGAACTTCTAGAAAATGCATTGAACCTAGACCTTTGCGCACGTCAAACGAAGATCCGAACGAATATACCCGAAACCGAGTATACCAAGAAGGTCCTAGAAGCGACGGGAATCACTCGCCAAAATCCAGGGACCTAAGTCCCTGGTTTTTTCCGCGAAAACGTGACAATGCCGCGTTTTCACGGCAATATGGTGGGGCCGCGTGTCGATCTTTGACGCGTGGCCTCGTCTCGTCTTCTAGAGGCCCCATTTGCCTATATAAAGCCCTGTAGAGGCTCAGAAAGCAAGGAGATTTGGGATTTACGCTAGATTTTTTATCTTTTAGTATAGTGTAGTGTAGGTGTTCTTCTACTTTCTTTTGTATTTTTATTTCATTTTTAGATCACGTATTAGGGCTGAGAGATTGATGTAATAGATGGTGACAGTCTATGTAAAGGCGTCTCCTTTCTTCTCCATTGTAATCTTCTCCATCTTCTACATGATGCTTAGCCAATCTTTTCTTCTCATGGCAATCTAACTGCTAACCACTAACCATCTAACCCCTTATTTGATAATCCACATGAATCTAGTAGTCTCTACAAGGCCTTGCTCTTGCAAGAGCCATTGATGGCTCATGATGATGGATTCTAACATTCTAACATTTCTAATACCTAACCCACTAACTTGCTAGCTTGCAATGTCTTCTTTATTTCATGCTTACCTCTAACCAGTTTTGATGAATTAATAGTAGCTTGTAACTTGTTGTGTGGTATAGATGTGTGGTTTGAATGTGAAGCACAATCTTATGAGCCATGCTTTGTATGTCTCTTGAAGCCAAGGATTAGTGATGGCCAAGGATACATGTGAGGCAACTATCACTAAGAGGTTAGCATGGTTAGTGGATCAATTAGTAGTTAGTAGCCATGAGTTTTATTTTACTTTATTTTAAAAACCAATTCCAAAATCTTTTATCATTTTTTCTATCGTTGTTTTACCATCCTCTTCGTTCATCTTTGTTTCATCTTCTTTTCTATTTTATTTCCAAACTACTTCTCTTTGGTTTTCACATCGACGTTTTCATAATCTTCTTACTTATCACTTCTGGATTTCTTTTATTTTCTTTTTTTAATTCTTTTAACAAAGAAGACTTGTTGAACATAAACTGTTAATGTTTCTATCGCCTCCCATCCCTGTGGATTCGAGTCGTTGAGCCAATACTATAACGGAAGTATCGAGGGAACATTAGCACACATACATAATTTTATTGATTTCATAATATACACATTTTCAAGTGCTGGTTCCGCTCCGATCAAATTTTTGGCGCCGTTGCCGGGGACGGAAATGGTTTTGAGTTCACATTTTTATTAACATTTTCTTCTCTGTTTTGGTGTGCAGGACAATCTTTACAGGAGCTTAATATTGCAGAACAAACACTAGCTTTACATCTCCCTGCTCTAGAAAGCAGGGACCCAGCTTCTAAAGAAATGTCGCGCAAACACAACATTTGCCGCGGAAACGCGGCTATTTTGTGATCATTGTGTATCTTGTTGTACTAGGATATGTTCATTGTAATAGCTAGTAGATCTGTACTATTACTTTCCTGCTTTGATTGCCTACACACTGTAATAAATTAAAGAATTAAAATATGATATTTGTACGCTTTTAAAATGGTTTAGACATTTGCATTTAGGCACGTGTCAATTCAATTCTAATATACTGTATTTTGTTCTGTTGTTGTGATCTGGACTGAGGTGTACATATGGCACTGCATATAGCATAAGACAAACACGTGAGTGATTTACTCACTTTGTGTTATCTTCTTGTCTATATTGCACACTTGCACAAATTGGATTTAAGGGCATAACCCAATACAAGATAAGGTGAGAATTTCATCACCCTTGCTTAGCCCAAAAATTACCTCCCCACTCACACAACCCAAGCCCTAAAAAAATTTATAGACATTGGTCCCTAGGGACATCTCGGACTCATTAAGAGATTGACCGAGGGTGAAACTTGTTTTGAATCTTACTCTTGTGAAATCGGTGTCTAATGTTGAGGATTAAGAGGTTACGCCTCGAAGATACCGTGGTTTGGCGTAATTAAGGCCCGTTGCTTATGCACGGATACCTCCCACCGTATTTTTCCCCTATCTGGCCGATTAGCTTATAATCGGATTCATACAACAACCACCCTCGGGTAATCGACCAGTTAGGAGTCGTCTAGGTCTAGGTCAACCTTAGTATAGGCTTGCTTTTGATTTTCTTTCTTTTTGTTTGTTGTTTGCTTTTTCTTTTTGTTTGTGATTGTTTGTGAAATGGAATTCAACAATTATAATTCTCTCAATCCTAATATGAATCCATATTTCACATCTACCCCACTTGATTCGGATAATTCCAACCCAGTTTTTGACAATATGAACCAACCAAATACACCGAGTTGGACTTATCCGAATCAATACAACCCATACCCCGAATCTTATGACTATAATTTCAAAATAATTTCAACTCGTCACAGAGTCAATGGGGATTCATCTCCCCTGAGTCAACTTTTCCATCACCTTGTCCACAATTTTCACAATTTCCACAATCTCCATTCCCCAATTTTGCTTCCTATACTCCTGTTTCTGGACCTCCCATTGAAGAAAAATCTGAGTTCGAAAAAAGTATAGAAGCCATACAAGCCATGCTTGAGTCCCAACAAAAGAAGCTCAATTCACCAATTCCACAATATTTTAATGATTCATCCTCAGTTTCACCTATTCAAAATGACCAATCGTCTGTCTTGAAAATGACTATGAAATGCTTTAGTGAGTCTGAGTTTCAATCTCAAAATATGTTAGACTCACAATCTTCACTATCTTTCTAAAATCAAGATTCTTATACTCCCTTTCTGGACCATTCACTTGAAGAAAAATCACATCTAGAAAAGAGTATAGAAATCTTGTAGGAATCTGCGTTATAATTTCAAAAATCTTCTTCTCAGTCTATTGATAGGTTGGAAATACAATTGAGTCAATTGGTTAACATTTATGGAATGAGAAAACTCTCTCTTATCAACCTTTGACCAATCTAAATATCTCTAACTCTATCAATTTAACCTCTGATTCTTGTTGTTTTAGAAACCAAGATTCCTACACTCCCATTCTAGAGCATCCACTTGAAAAAACATCACATCTAGAAAAGAGTATAAAATCTTGTAGGAGTCCGCGCTACAATTTTAAAAATCTTCTACCCAGTCTATTAATAAGTTGGAAACACAAGTGAGTCAATTGGTTAGCATTTATAGGAATGAGGAAACTCTATCTTATCAACTTTTAACCAATTCAGCTATCCCTAACTCTATTGATCTGACCCAGGACACTTGTCATTTTGGAAACCAAGATTCAATTTCAGCATACCCATCTGAACTTGACCAAACTTCAAATATTGAAAATCCCATTGACATTTTGACAAGTTATCCTTTTCCTGAGATTAAACTTGAGCATGAATATGATCCTGAACCTCAACTTGGTAATTCAATTTTACTGGCTGATTCCATAATAACTGAGATATTTTTACTTGATTTTAGGCCTTTCCCCAGTCAGTAGTGGATCCAGTGCCAGTCCATCGTGAAATTGAAACACTAATCTTTTATGATCAACAAATTGAACTTGACCAATTTCATTCTTTTGAAAGTCCCATTGACAAATTGGCAAGTTCTCATTTTTATGAAATTGAACTTAGACAAGAATGTGACTTCGATCCTCAAATTTGTGATTCAGTTCAAATTCCTGAATCAATATTGACTTCTATTTTATTACCCAACTTGAACAACATTTTAGAGTCAGTTTTGATTCTCATCCCTGTCATTCTTGAACTTGAATCACCAATCTTAAAAAGTCACATTCCATTGTGAGAAAATGAATGTGGATTTGAATTTCAACTTCTTGATTTGGACCGAATTCCTGAACCAACTTGGACTCCTGAATCTTTACTTGACTTAAGTCAAATTCCTGAGTCAGTGGTCGTTCCTGCATTTCCTGATCCAAATCAATCATCCATCTTTTCACACTCCATTTTGGGACAAAGGTGTTGATAAAATTGACTCTGAAATTAATTTGAAAATTTGAAAATTAGATGGGGTAAAATTCTTAATAAAAATCATTCATATATACATCATAATAATAGGTTGTATTATAGAGGTTTATGGTGGGTTCCTCCGAACTCCACGCAAATTGGATTGGGCTGCATTCGTGGACCAATCAGACTACCACCGGAACTACCACCTTGAGGTAATTTTTCCTTCCTTCTCTATTTGTTTCATGCATACATACATTCACGATGCATTGAGGACAATGCATGAGATAAGTGTGGGGGGTTTACTAACGTAGAATTTTTAGATTTTCTTTCTTTTACACTTCTTTTAGGATATTCTTAAAACTTTCCTTTGCACTTCCTTTAGGATATTCTTAGAATTTTCCTTTGTATAGGATTTTTTTCTCTTTCTTTAAAAAACTTTTTGAAATAAGAGACAATGTTTTGATCTATTTTTAAGAAAATTAAGATGATCTTAGAAATTAAGGAAACCTTAAATATGACATCTTAAACCCAGTCAAAATAATGGATCTTATTTAAAATTATAGGTTAAGTAAGATAAATTGGAGAGATAATTTTATCTTGAATTTTTTGCCTTAGACAGTACACTTCACACAAACACAATTTTTTGGATTGAAACAAAGACCTAAAATGCCATAAAGAAAAAATAAATAAAAAGAAAAAATATATTATATATGAAGAAAAAAATCACTTATTAAGCTGGATAATTATGCCTCAGAAGCATGATTATTCACGCCTAACGGTGGTCAAAAGAAACAAATAATCCCCCATAGTTTTGTGGCCTTGTTTACTCGAGTCCTTAAACCCGAGGGATGTTTTCTCATCTGTTCCCCTAGGACCGTCTGGTTTGGGAGTCATCGGTTAAAGGCTCGTTACATGGATGAACTAAAAAGCCTAATGAAGCTACGGGAAGAAGAAATATATATATATATATATATATATATATATATATATATATATATATATATATATATATATATATATATATATATATATATATATATATATAACTAAATGGCTTGATGGTTAGAGTTGAAATCCCAGAAATCTTCACATCACAAAGTGCATATTATCTAGGTTTTATGAAGGATAAAATATTCAATCCAATTTTAAATTCTTACCTTAATTGAAGACAAGATCTTGCATAGAGATTAAGTTTAAGGAAGACTAATTTTTGGTGGACTTATGACGTTGGATCACTTATATTTTTGCAAAAATATTTCGTAAACTTGTCTCTCTTTCAAAATACATTTTCAAAATACTAACATTTGTCTTTTTTATGGATTTTGCGGGTGAAATCCGCTGAAAACCCTCAGGAGACAACATTCCTCCTCTAGGGAAAGCTTAGAGGTTTAACGGCTTGTTGCACACGCTCAGTGAAATCGCGTCACCTGGGAAAATAGTATAATAACATTTGTAGTATAGTTTTTCTTTTCTGTTTTGCTCGGGATGAGCGAAAGATAAGTGTGGGGGTGTGACTAGTCTACAGTTCTGCATTATTATATCACATTTTTCTACCGATTTATGAATAAAATGTCAGTCTAAATCGTATTTAGGTCTCTCTTGCAGATAATCAAGACAAGGAGGGCAAAAGGGTAATAACAGCTTAGTTAAACCCATTTTCGGGTAATTAAATCCGCATTTATTGGAGACCAAGTAAGGGAACTTCTAGAAGATGCATTGAACCTAGACCTTTGCTCACGTCAGACGAAGATCCGGACAAATATACCAAAAACCGAGTATACCAAGAAGGTCCTAGAAGCGACGGGAATCACTCGCTAAAAACTTGGGACCTAAGTCCCTAGTTTTGCCGCGAAAATGGGGAAAATGCCGCGTTTTCGCGGCAATATGGTGGGGCCACGCGTCGATCTTTGACGCGTGGCCTCGTCTCGTCTTCTAGAGGCCCCATTTGCCTATATAAATCCCTGCAGAGGCTCAGAATGCAAGGAGATTTGGGATTTACGCTAGATTTTCTATCTTTTAGTGTAGTGTAGTGTAGGTGTTCTTCTACTTTCTTTTGTATTTTTATTTCGTTTTTAGATCATGTGTTAGGGCTGAGAGATTGATATAATAGATGGTGACAGTCTATATAAAGGCGTCTCCTTTCTTCTCCATTGTAATCTTCTCCATCTTCTACATGATGCTTAGCTAATCTTTTCTTCTCATGGCAATCAACTGCTAACCACTAACCATCTAACCCCTTACTTGATAATCCACATGAATCTAGTAGTCTCTACAAGGCCTTGCTCTTGCAAGAGCCATTGATGGCTCATAATGATGGATTCTAACATTCTAACATTTCTAACACCTAACCCACTAACTTGCTAACTTGCAATATCTTCTTTATTTCATGCTTATCTCTAACTAGTTTTGATGAATTAATAGCAGCTTGCAACTTGTTGTGTGGTATAGATGTGTGGTTTGAATGTAGAAGCACAATCTTATGAGCCATGCTTTGTATGTCTCTTGAAGCCAAGGATTAGTGATGGCCAAGGATCCATGTGAGGCAACTATCACTAAGAGGTTAGCATGGTTAGTGGATCAATTAGTAGTTAGTAGCCATGAGTTTTATTTTACTTTGTTTTAAAAGCCGATTCCAAAATCTTTTATCATTTTTTCTATCGTTGTTTTACCATCCTCTTCGTTCATCTTTATTTCATCTTCTTTTCTATTTTATTTCCAAACCACTTCTCTTTGGTTTTCACATCGATGTTTTCATAATCTTCTCACCTATCACTTCTGGATTTCTTTTATTTTCTTTTTTTAATTCTTTTTACAAATCCCATTGACATTTTGGCAAGTTATCCTTTTCCTAAGATTAAACTTGAGCATGAATATGATCCTGAACCTCAACTTGGTAATTCAATTTCACTGGCTGATTACATAATAACTGAGATAATTTTTACCTGATTTTAGGCCTTTCCCGAGTCAGTAGTGGATCCAGTGCCAGTCCATCGTGAAATTGAAACACTAATCTTTTATGATCAACAAATTCACTTGACCAATTTTATTTTTTTGAAAGTCTCATTGACAAATTGGTAAGTTCTCAATTTTATGAAATTGAAGTTAGACAAAGTTGTGATTCAGTTCAAATTCATGAATCAATATTGACTCCTGTTTTGTTACTCAACTTGAGCAACATTTTAGAGTCAATTTTGATTCTCATCCCTGTCATTCTTGAACTTGAATCACCAATCCTAGAAGTCACATTCCATTGTGGGAAAATGAATGTGGATTTGAATTTCAACTTCTTGATTTAGACCGAATTCTTGAACCAACTTGGACTCCTGAATCTTTACTTGACTTAAGTCAAATTCCTGAGTCAGTGGTCGTTCCTGCATTTCCTGATCCAAATCAATCATCCATCTTTTCACACTCCATTTTAGGACAAAGGCGTTGATAAAATTGACTCTGAAATTAATTTGAAAACTTGAAAATTAGATGGGGTAAAATTCTTAATAAAAATCATTAATATATAAATCATAATAATAGGTTGTATTATAGAGGTTTCTGGTGGGTTCCTCCGAACTCCACGCAAATTGGATTGGGCTGCATTTCGTAGACCAATCAGACTACCACCGGAACTACCACTTTGAGGTGATTTTTTCTTCCCTCTCTATTTGTTTCATGCATACATACATTCACGATGCATTAAGGACAATGCATGAGATAAGTGTGGGGGAGGGTTTACTAACGTAGAGTTTTTAGATTTTCTTTCTTTTACACTTCTTTAGGATATTCTTAGAATTTTCCTTTGCACTTGTTTTAGGATATTCTTAGAATTTTCCTTTGTATAGGATTTTTTCTCTTTCTTTAAAAAACTTTTTGAAATAAGAGACAATGTTTTGATCTATTTTTAAGAAAATTAAGATGATCTTAGAAATTAAGGAAACCTTAAATATAACATCTTAAACCTAGTCAAAATAATGGATCTTATTTAAAATTATAGGCTAATTAAGATAAATTGGAGAGATAATTTTATCTTGAATTTTTTGCCTTAGATAGTACACTTCACACTAACACAATTTTTAGAATGGAAACAAAGACCTAAAATGCCATAAAGAAAAATAAATAAAAAGAAAAAATATATTATATACGAAGAAAAAAATCACTTATTAAGTTGGATAATTATGCCTCAGAAGCATGATTATTTACGCCTAACGGTGGTCAAAAGAAACAAATAATCCCCCATAATTTTGTGGCCTTGTTTACTCGAGTCCTTAAACCCGAGGGATGTTTTCTCATCTGGTGCCCTAGGACCGTCTGGGTTGGGAGTCATCGGTTAAAAGCTCGTTACATGGGTGAACTAAAAAGCGTAATGAAGCTAAGGGAAGAAGAAATACATACATATATATATATATATATATATATATATATATATATATATATATATATATATATATATATATATATATATATATATATAACTAAATGGCTTGATGGTTAGAGTTGAAATCCCAGAAATCTTCACATCACAAAGTGCATATTATCTAGGTTTTATGAAGGATAAAATATTCAATCCAATTTTGAATTCTTACCTTAATTGAAGAAATATCTTGCATAGAGATTAAGTTTAAGGAAGACTAATTTTTGGTTGACTTATGACGTTGGATCACTTATATTTTGCAAAAATATTTCGTAAACTTGTCTCTCTTTCAAAATGCATTTTCAAAATACTAACATTTGTCTTCTTTACGGATTTTGCAGGTGAAATCTGTTGAAAACCCTCAGGAGATAACACTCCTCCTCTAGGGGAAACCTTGAGATTTAACGGCTTATTGCACACGCTCAGTGCAATTACGTCACCTGGGTAAGTAGTGTAATAACATTTGTAGTATAGTTTTTCTTTTCTGTTTTGCTCAGGACGAGCAAAAGATAACTGTGGGGGTGTGACTAGTCTACAGTTCTGCATTATTATATCACATTTTTTCACCGATTTATGAATAAAATATCGGTCTAAACCGTATTTTGGTCTCTCTTGCAGATAATTAAGACAAGGAGGCAAAAGGGTAATAACAGCTTAATTAAACCCATTTTCGGGTAATTAAATTCGCATTTCTTGGAGACCAAGTAAGGGAACTTCTAGAAGATGCATTGAACCTAGACCTTTGCGCATGTCAGACGAAGATCTAGATTAATATACCAAAAACCGAGTATACCAAGAAGGTCCTAGAAGCGACGGAAATCACTCGCTAAAAACCAGGGACCTAAGTCCCTGGTTTTGCCGCGAAAATGGGGCAAATGCTGCGTTTTTGCTCGTCTCCTCTTCTAGAGGTCTTGTTTGCCTATATAAAGCCCTACAGAGGCCCAGAATGCAAGGAGATTTGGGATTTAGGCTAGGTTTTCTATCTTTTAGTGTAGTGTAGTGTAGGTGTTCTTCTTCTTTCTTCTGTATTTTTATTTCGTTTTTAGATCATTTATTAGGGCTGAGAGATTCAGAGAGAGAAAGAGAGAAATTGATGTAATAGATGGTGACAATCTATGTAAAGGTGTTTCCTTTCTTCTCCATTGTAATCTTCTCCATCTTCTACATGATGCTTAGCTAATCTTTTCTTTTCATGGCAATCTAACTGCTAACCACTAACCATCTAACCCCTTACTTGATAATCCACATGAATCTAGTAGTCTCTACAAGGCCTTGCTCTTGCAAGAGCCATTGATGGCTCATGATGATGGATTCTAACATTCTAACATTTCTAACACCTAACCCACTAACTTGCTAACTTGCAATATCTTCTTTATTTCATGCTTATCTCTAACTGGTTTTGATGAATTAATAGCAGCTTGCAACTTGTTGTGTGGTATAGATGTGTGGTTTGAATGTAGAAGCACAATCTTATGAGCCATGCTTTGTATGTCTCTTGAAGCCAAGGATTAGTGATGGCCAAGGATCCATGTGAGGCAACTATCACTAAGAGGTTAGCATGGTTAGTGGATCAATTAGTAGTTAGTAGCCATGAGTTTTATTTTACTTTGTTTTAAAAACCAATTCCAAAATCTTTTATCATTTTTTCTATCGTTGTTTTACCATCCTCTTCGTTCATCTTTATTTCATCTTCTTTTCATTTTATTTCCAAACCACTTCTCTTTGGTTTTCACATCGACGTTTTCATAATCTTCTCACCTATCACTTCTGGATTTCTTTTATTTTCTTTTTTTAATTCTTTTTATAAATCCCATTGACATTTTGCCAAGTTATCCTTTTCCTAAGATTAAACTTGAGCATGAATATGATCCTGAACCTCAACTTGGTAATTCAATTTCACTGGCTGATTGCATAATAACTGAGATATTTTTACCTGATTTTAGGCCTTTCCCGAGTCAGTAGTGGATCCAGTGCCAGTCCATCGTGAAATTGAAACACTAATCTTTTATGATCAACAAATTGACTTGACAAATTTTATTCTTTTGAAAGTCTCATTGACAAATTGGTAAGTTCTCATTTTTATGAAATTGAAGTTAGACAAATTTGTGATTCAGTTCAAATTCATGAATCAATATTGACTCCTGTTTTGTTACCCAACTTGAGCAACATTTTAGAGTCAGTTTTGATTCTCATCCCTGTCATTCTTGAACTTGAATCACCAATCCTAGAAGTCACATTCCATTGTGGGAAAATGAATGTGGATTTGAATTTCAACTTCTTGATTTGGACCGAATTCTTGAACCAACTTGGACTCCTGAATCTTTACTTGACTTAAGTCAAATTCCTGAGTCAGTGGTCGTTCCTGCATTTCCTGATCCAAATCAATCATCCATCTTTTCACACTCCATTTTAGGACAAAGGCGTTGATAAAATTGACTCTGAAATTAATTTGAAAACTTGAAAATTAGATGGGGTAAAATTCTTAATAAAAATCATTAATATATAAATCATAATAATAGGTTGTATTATAGAGGTTTCTGGTGGGTTCCTCCGAACTCCACGCAAATTGGATTGGGCTGCATTTCGTGGACCAATCAGACTACCACCGGAACTACCACTTTGAGGTGATTTTTCCTTCCCTCTCTATTTGTTTCATGCATACATACATTCACGATGCATTAAGGACAATGCATGAGATAAGTGTGGGGGAGGGTTTACTAACGTAGAGTTTTTAGATTTTTTTTCTTTTACACTTCTTTAGGATATTCTTAGAATTTTCCTTTGCACTTGTTTTAGGATATTCTTAGAATTTTCCTTTGTATAGGATTTTTTCTCTTTCTTTAAAAAACTTTTTGAAATAAGAAACAATGTTTTGATCTATTTTTAAGAAAATTAAGATGATCATAGAAATTAAGGAAACCTTAAATATAACATCTTAAACCTAGTCAAAATAATGGATCTTATTTAAAATTATAGGCTAATTAAGATAAATTGGAGAGATAATTTTATCTTGAATTTTTTGCCTTAGATAGTACACTTCACACAAACACAAATTTTAGGATGGAAACAAAGACCTAAAATGCCATAAAGAAAAATAAATAAAAAGAAAAAATATATTATATACGAAGAAAAAAATCACTTATTAAGTTGGATAATTATGCCTCAGAAGCATGATTATTCACGCCTAACGGTGGTCAAAAGAAACAAATAATCCCCCATAATTTTGTGGCCTTGTTTACTCGAGTCCTTAAACCCGAGGGATGTTTTCTCATCTGGTGCCCTAGGACCGTCTGGGTTGGGAGTCATCGGTTAAAAGCTCGTTACATGGGTGAACTAAAAAGCGTAATGAAGCTAAGGGAAGAAGAAATACATATATATATATATATATATATATATATATATATATATATATATATATATATATATATATATATATATATATATAAAACTAAAGCTTGATGGTTAGAGTTGAAATCCCAGAAATCTTCACATCACAAAGTGCATATTATCTAGGTTTTATGAAGGATAAAATATTCAATCCAATTTTGAATTCTTACCTTAATTGAAGAAATATCTTGCATAGAGATTAAGTTTAAGGAAGACTAATTTTTGGTTGACTTATGACGTTGGATCACTTATATTTTGCAAAAATATTTCGTAAACTTGTCTCTCTTTCAAAATGCATTTTCAAAATACTAACATTTGTCTTCTTTACGGATTTTGCGGGTGAAATTTGTTGAAAACCCTCAGGAGATAACACTCCTCCTCTAGGGGAAACCTTGAGATTTAACGGCTTGTTGCACACGCTCAGTGCAATTACGTCACCTGGGTAAGTAGTGTAATAACATTTGTAGTATAGTTTTTCTTTTCTGTTTTGCTCAGGACGAGCAAAAGATAACTGTGGGGGTGTGACTAGTCTACAGTTCTGTATTATTATATCACATTTTTTCACCGATTTATGAATAAAATATCGGTCTAAACCGTATTTTGGTCTCTCTTGCAGATAATTAAGACAAGGAGGCAAAAGGGTAATAACAGCTTAATTAAACCCATTTTCGGGTAATTAAATTCGCATTTCTTGGAGACCAAGTAAGGGAACTTCTAGAAGATACATTGAACCTAGACCTTTGCGCATGTCAGACGAAGATCTGGATTAATATACCAAAAACCGAGTATACCAAGAAGGTCCTAGAAGCGACGGAAATCACTCGCTAAAAACCAGGGACCTAAGTCCCTGGTTTTGCCGCGAAAATGGGGCAAATGCTGCGTTTTTGCTCGTCTCCTCTTCTAGAGGCCCTGTTTGCCTATATAAAGCCCTACAGAGGCCCAGAATGCAAGGAGATTTGGGATTTAGGCTAGGTTTTCTATCTTTTAGTGTAGTGTAGTGTAGGTGTTCTTCTTCTTTCTTCTGTATTTTTCTTTCGTTTTTAGATCATTTATTAGGGCTGAGAGATTCAGAGAGAGAAAGAGAGAAATTGATGTAATAGATGGTGACAATCTATGTAAAGGTGTTTCCTTTCTTCTCCATTGTAATCTTCTCCATCTTCTACATGATGCTTAGCTAATCTTTTCTTCTCATGGCAATCTAACTGCTAACCACTAACCATCTAACCCCTTACTTGATAATCCACATGAATCTAGTAGCCTTTACAAGGCCTTGCTCTTGCAAGAGCCATTGATGGCTCATGATGATGGATTCTAACATTATAACATTTCTAACACCTAACCCACTAACTTGCTAACTTATAATGTCTTTTTTATTTCATGCTCACCTCTAACTGATTTTGATGAATTAATAGTAGCTTGCAACTTGTTGTGTGGTGTGGATGTGTGGTTTGAATGTAGAAGCACAATCTTATGAGCCATGCTTTTATATCGTCTCTTGAAGCCAAGGATTAGTGATGGCCAAGGATCCATGTGAGGCAACTATCACTAAGAGGTTAGCATAGTTAGTGGATCAATTAGTAGTTAGTAGCCATGAGTTTTATTTTACTTTGTTTTAAAAACCAATTCCAAAATCTTTTATCATTTTTCTATCGTTGTTTTACCATCCTCTTAGTTCATCTTCTTTTCTATTTTATTTCCAAACTACACCTCTTTGGTTTTCACATCGATGTTTTCATAATCTTCTCACCTATCACTTCTGAATTTCTTTTATTTTCTTTTTCTAATTCTTTTAACAAAGAAGACTTTTTAACAACTGACGTGAATATAAACTGTTAATGCTTCTATCGCCTCCCGTCCCTGAGTCACATTTTATTGATGGTAAAAGAATGTGAATTTCAATTCTTTGATTTGGACTAAACTATTGAACCAAACTAACACTCGAACCCAAAGTTGATTCTCCCTAGTATTGGTTCCTGAACCTATCATTCTTGAGCCCAAGTCAGCCATTCCACCAAGTCACATTCTTTTGTTGGACATAGGTATTGACCGTAATGACTCAGTGATGATTTTTCAAGACTGGTCATGTAAAGGGAATAAGTTTCATGATAGAGTCTTTCATGATCCTATTCATATTAGGCACTATAAATATGTAAATAGAAAAAAGGTCAATAAAGGTAGGTTTCGTGAATCACCATATTATCATGATTGGGTAGCAAAGCTCGATCCAATCTGACCACAACCGTAACCACCACCTTAAGGTAAATTTTCCTTCCTTTTCTTCTTTTTCATGCATCCATACATTCATTCATACATTGAGGACAATGCATGAGATAGGTGTGGGAAAGGGCTCTAACATAATATAAGTTTTCTTTTTATTTAAAATAAAAAATTAACATTTTTTTAAAAAAAACCTTTTTGAACAGAGAGCAATAGCTGACATATTTTTTGTGAGAAATTAAATTAATTTTAAAGAATAGAAGAATCATAATGAGGATTTCTTATACTTGGTCAAAATAAGATTATTTGTTTGATTTCTAGAGTTAGAAAGGAAATTTGGAAAATAATTTGGTCTTGACTTTTACCTTGATGAAATATACATGCTTTATACACTTACACACTTAGGGTTCAAAAACAAATATTCTTACGCCTTATTAAATAAAAAAGGGGAAAAAATCTATATATATAATATATGAAAATCCTTTGATTAAGCTGGGTATATGTGTCTCATAAAGCATAAGTATTCACACCTAAAAACTGTTCATATAATAAAATCCTTAGTTTTGTGGCCTTGTTTGCTCGAGTCCTTAAGTCCTTGGGGTATTTTCTCATCCAGTGTCCTAAAATCGTTTGGTTTGAGAGTTACCGATTAAAGGCTCGTTACATGGGCATATTAGAAAGCTTAATAGAACTAAGAAATAATATCATCAAAGATAAAAAAAATAAAAGAAAAAAATAAGGCATAAGAGAGTTAAAAAACCCCGAGTCAAAACTTTACGGTCACAAAGGTGCATAAAACTTAGGATAAAATAGTAGACTAGATGAGAAATACAGTTTGACTATTTGCCTTGATTGATAACAAGTTTTTGAATAAAGACTAAGTTTAGAAATGAAAAGTTCAGTTTTAAGCTTTATTGTTTAGGAAAACTTATTTTTTTGAGTTTTGTGTTTCAGTTTAACATATATACGTTTTGTGTTTTAAATATATCAAGTATATATTTATCAGTTTTATGAATAGATTCCATCAAAAGAAGTTTACATGGTTTATATCTATATTGGATTTCATCCATATATATATTGATGGTTCATATATGTTTAGAAAAATTTATTTCGTTGTATCTAATTTATGTGTTTAAGTTTTATTTTTATCAAAACTTATTTAGTATTTATTGTCAAAAATAAGTATATATCATTTACTATATGTATTGGATTCTATCCATACACACTATACTTCACATGTGCTTCAATATCTTATTTTTGTACTTATACAAGTTTATAGAAAAATCGGATTTCTATTTAGAAGTTTGGTTTTTGAAAAATACGGGTTTTGGTTTATGCTTCAATTTCTATGCCTCAAAAAAATAGTTCATTTGTTTGTAAAATGTATTGATTTTTTATTACACTTATTTGGTCTTCAATTTATTTACATGAACATATTTTTGTGGAATTTATTGGAATTTAATTGAATTTTTATGGATTTAACAAGTTGGTTTTAAATCCCTTTTAAAGTGATTTTTTGGTTGCTGTCGGTCGACCGATCGGTCGGTCGACCGATGTGCACACATGCACAGCCCAATGGGCGGTTGACCGAGCAGTCCACCGACTACCTTAACCCAAGTTTCTGTTTGGGTGCCGGTCGACCAACAGAGAGTTACACTCTCTGTGCTTTGGGAGCGGTCGACCGACAACCCTAACAGTCAGAAAATTGATTGTTGGCCGATCGTCCGGGCGATCGAACGATAGGCCATTTAGTCTGGATTCTGAGCCTCAACGACTATATTCTGTCTAGCCTATAAATTGGGGTTTTTGAGGTCAGTTTTGGTTATAGTTTTTGAGAGCTAAAATTCTTATCTTCAATTGAGTTTTCAGCAAGATTTCAAAACAAGTTTTTAGAGCTTCACAATTAAAATCTCTACTTATTTCAAAGTTTTGGAAAATCAAAAGAAAACAAGTTTTGGGAATCTAGTTTCTATTCTTTAAATTCTTTATCATTTCAAGAAAATTTTCAAGTGTTTTCCTTTGTGTTTCTTTTCCAAAAACTTTACGCACTCATATACTTGAGCTATTCATTTCAAAATCTATCCTCTACGATCTTGTATTGTGAGAGGTGTTTTATTTGTGATCATTGAATCACCAAGTTTTTGTTTGTGATCTTTGTGATCTCCAAGTTATAATTTTCTTTCTTTGCTTTGTACTTGGCTTTGTGCCTGCCCTCTTGTGTAGGAGGTATGAGAGAGTTGGAGTTGTGTACTCTGATTTGTAATCATTGTAATTCCTCAGTGGAGGTCCCTTTGTGGAAGGTCCTTGGTGGACATAGTGGAAATCCTTCTATGTGAAGGCGGGAATGTAGAGCGACGGCTCGAACCTCGAAACATATCTTGGTATTTACGTTTGGATCTTTCTCTCTCAACTTTTTATATTACACATTGCTATCAATGTTATATCTATATTTGCTTGATATTGTTTGTCTACACAAACTTGTGTATTTGCGTCTATTTCATTTGTTACTCATTGATTGCATTACATTTCTCATTCATACTTGTCGGTTTCACTCATTTCAACAGGAAGGCAATTGAGTAGCTCAACTCCTAACCTAGAGGAAATATAGAGGTGAAGTTCTAATAGTGTCCTTCACGGGAAATCCGGCTTCACTTCTTATTTTGAGTCACTGTTCATCATCTAGTGAATTTGTTTTTAATTCCACATTATTTGTCAGATAGATTAGCACTACACCTATTCAACCCCTCTAGATGTAATTTCAGGAACTACATGATAAATCAGTTCAAACACTTAGGAACGAAAACAGCTCCTCGAGGAGGCACAACAACAAGCCAATTACTGTCACAAATAAGGCAAGATCCGATCAATACTTTCATTTTAATTTACTGCTTTATTATAAAGTTTGTCGATTACATCAATTTGAATACAAGCTTGGTTACATCTAACATGTGTAATACAAGATCTGTTACATATATATGTTCTTTCTAAGAGAAAAAACAGATATGCTCTCGCAAGCGTCCCAATAGTGTTCAGGAGAGGGCTTCTAAACAAACTATCTGCCATGGCCAAAAGGGCAAGAGTGTTAAGAACTCTCGAGAAGACACCAGCAAGGAGATCGTGACTCAAACTATAGGCTGAAGTTTGCAAAGCGATGTTGATACCGATGCCAAAACTGTAACTCCGAAGATGAACTCACGAGCTGGCAGGCAAGGCAGAGGCATCAAATAGGAGTACAGACGGTCAGTCTCAGGGATCAAAAATGTCATCAAGCACTCATATGCTCCCTTCTCCATGATCGCTGCGAGGAAGGAAAGGAACATCGAGCCCCAACTCCTCCCCGATCTGATACTGGTCAGAGGCCAGATGTACAGATCAAATAGAAGCTAGAACATTCCATGTTTTTCCTGACAGCAGGCCCTCGTTGCAAAAATTGAAGCTTCTTGATGGGCCCATCACAAAAACTGAAGCCCCTCGACAAACAAACTCCTGAACTTCAGGAGCGCAACAATGATCTCCATCCTCTCCCTCTCCTTCCTCCATTGGACAAAGAAGACATGTGACATCTCCACCTATAGAACAATATGAAATCTTAGAAGTAAGGGGATTTCAGGAAGCAACGCTAGCTCCCCTCGAAAGTCTGCCCTATTTATAGAGGAGAAGGAAGTTCAAGCGTCAACTGTTTAGAATTTTAATTCCTAAAAAACGAAGAGCCACCTGGTCCGCAGCATACACGTGTCGCAATGGTTCAGATCGAATTGCCATGCTGGATACGCCACACCCTTCTCGAATGTCATGACTTCTCAAAAAGTTATGGTTAACTGACCGATACTGTAGCAGATGGGAAGTGCATTTAAGACTTTGCCAGCCTATAGAGGCACACCGCTACAAGACAAAAAATTGAAGCGATAGCAATTAACTCGAGTCAAGATCCCGAAAGTTTGCCCCCTTCTCTCAGATTTCCCTGGGATTATAACTCCTGAGTGAAAATCCCTGACCTCCTCTAAAGAGAGGGAAGCAAAGGGGGCATATATATTATTCAGTTTTCGACTCTCGCAAAATCATATCACGTATCCATCCAGCATCAAACAGACACGCAACATGTGGTTGCTTCTAGAATCTTTGAGCCGGGATCCTCATTCAATTCAAACTATGAGTGGCTCAGGCAGTTAGAAGGAAGAGATAAATTTAGTTATTAGTATCTTTATCTCTAAAACAATCTCAATTTGAACTCAGCAGTTACAGCTTGGGAACAGGTCATTCAGGCAATTTAAATCAAGATTTTTGGCTCTAATTACCTCTGAGATAGTCGGTTAAATGTTTAAACAGAGCTGGGCTCAACAGTCTTATCCAACAGATACTACTTATATGTATAGTTGATCCCTTCCAACAGGGAGGGGGACGACAAATTGAACCCAGAAATCCTAGCATACCAGAGAAACACCATTGTAATCACCATTATCAAATTGTAATCTCTCTCTGTGTGATTTTTTTTCCTTTCAAGTTTTCACCTAAATATTTGTGTTTATGTTGTTTCTGAGATTTGTTTAACCTGTTGGTCCCCGAGATATTGACAAATGCGGAATTATCTCTGTTGGCAACTATAATCTAAAACACACAAGTCAACATAAACACTAAACAAGAAGGATTAATCGTTAGGCAAATAAATAACTTGCAAGTAAAGGAAAACAAATCTCAGAAAAGTTGACAAACGTAAATAAAGAGATTTATCCTGGTTCGGTCCTTGTGACCTACATCCAGTCCCCAAGCCACCCGCTTGAGATTTTCCTTTAACCTTGATTTTGCCACCCAAAATCAATACACCATGTACACCACTTGACAAATCCCCTTCGCCAAATGTATACACCTTCTCTTCCACTAAGAGAACACCTTCTCTTCCACCAAGAGAATACCTTTCACCTTGTACAACTGCCTCTACAACTAAGAAGCCTCCTGTGTACAATGATTTGCTTTGAGAATTACAATACCTTTCCTATAGCCTTGGTACTGAATGTGTATGTGGACAAGGTTCAGTATAGGAAACAAGAACATCAGAGAATCTTCACAATGGAAATGTCTTTTGGTGAAGAACTGAAGTGGGAAAAAACAGTTTTCAGGTTTTCAGATTTTTGGCTTTGGAAAACTGATAAAAACTCTTGGTAATTGGCCTTTAGTATAACTTCCCTATTTATAGCTGAAGACTAGGGTTAGTTAGGGAGTTATTGGTGCAATTTGAATCAGAGAAACGTTGAGATTCGTTGCAAAAAAGACCAGATAACGAAAACTGTCCAACAGTCAGAAACTGTCTATAGTCGACTAGGGTTCT
Organism: Agave tequilana; assembly: GCA_038442645.1. Lineage (NCBI taxonomy): Eukaryota > Viridiplantae > Streptophyta > Magnoliopsida > Asparagales > Asparagaceae > Agave > Agave tequilana. The sequence goes on from JAVJIF010003866.1 coordinate 41,334, forward strand.
GAGTTAGTCGACTAGACTAGGCAAAATTTCAACTATTAGTCGACTAGATTTAGCTATTAATTGACTAGGTAGGTGGACGTTGGATGAACAGCTTTTTGGTTAACTACCTCAAGTCGACTGCAACTGCTTTATAGTCGACTGGGTCAAGTATTAGTCGACTAGGGACCAAGGAATAGTCGACTAGAAAAATGTATTAGTCGACTATAGTTGACTGTTGGTCGACTAATACACAAATAGAGAGTTGGCCTGTTTCAGGACACAGGATTAGTTGACTAATGCTATGGGATAGTCGACTACACAAGGGATTAGTCGACTTGCAAGATCAATAAGTCGACTAATGGATCTATGAAAAGTGTGTTTGTGTCAAGGCTTTTACATGCTATTTCAACTTTACAAACCACACTCTATCAACTCTCCTTGGCACATCTTGATCATGTAGGACTCTTGATTCTTCATGTGTTAGAGCTCCAAATGAATTTGATCTTCACAAACGTCTTCATCGAAATAAGTTCCAACATTCTCCCCCTTTTTGATGATGACGCTTTTTTGTGCACAAGTCCTCCCCCTGCAGAAGATATGTTATATTTTCCTCCCCCTGCAGAAATTGGGTTATAACAAATAGAGAAATACTTTGTTCTCCCCCTGCAACAAATATATTAGTACATATATATATAATTTGTTCTTTATCAATTTTATATGGTACCTGCAAGATAAACGTTAGATGGTACCAAACATAAAAGAACATATTTAACCTTTAGGAGTCCAAATCCATTTAGAATTTGGTTTCCACCTGTTAATATACACATAGTTGCAAGAATCACATATATCATGAATGTATGATGCAATATATGTATTTTTATCATGAAAACTTAAATTTTTAGGAATCCATATAAACTTACTTTTCTTAGGCTTTCTTTCTACAAAGTAACTATATAGATTACTATAACATGAAGATTTTGAAATAAATCCAATACCATGATTATCATGTGACAATTTCTGAAAAGATAATAAAGCATTCAAATTTTCTTTTCCTTTATTAAACTTAGTCACATTTTGCAAAAGATCTTCATATTTATTTTTGAAAACTAACATGTCTTTATCCAATATAGAAATCCTTTCATTCAAAGACTTAGTTTCCTTTTTCAGAAAAATGTTCTCTTTTATAAATTTCTCATTTTCAATTTTCAAAGATGATATGACTTTTTCAAACTCATCTTATTGTTGAGAATTTATAGATGAACATTGTAACGCATAACATGAATTTTCCTTTAAAAGTTTCTCATTTTCTTTTGACAAAACTTTGTTTTTCAGTTTTTCATTTTTCAGATCAAGAAATAATTCATGGAAAGCATCAGAGAGTTCAGAATATGATACCTCATCATCTTCAAGTGCCATGTAACATAGGTTGACACGTTCAGTGGATTCTTCTTCATCAGATGAAGATGAATCACTGTATTCTGATGATGCTTCGTAGTTCTTCTTCTTTTTGAACTTCTTACTATTGTACTTATCTTTCTTCTTAAGCAAAGGACAATCCATCTTCATATGACCTGGTTTATCACAATTAAAGCATTTGAATTTACCTTGCTTTAGAAATTTCCTGAATTTCTTTGAGAGCATTGCCATCTCCTCTTCGTCATCATTGTCCGTGTCGGAAGATGCATGGAAGGCGAGTTCTTTCTTCTTTGAACGGTGTTGTCGTTCGTCCTTCTTCCTTTCTTGTAATTGCACTTCATATGCCATTAGATTACCGATTAGGTTTTCTAATGTCATAGTTGAGAGATCATTCGCCTCTTCAATGGCGGTTGTCTTCTTCTCCCATTCTGGTGTGAGTGCACGAAGGATCTTTCGAACTCTTTCAACTTGGGTGTAGTTCTTTCCAAGGGATGCTAATGTATTGGTGATGTCGGTGAATCTTGTAACCATCTCGGATATGGTTTCATTCTCCTCCATTTTGAATAACTCAAACCTGTGGACAAGAACAGATATTTTAGATTCCTTAACTTTATTAGTGCCTTCGTGTGTTACCTGAAGAGTATGCCATATTTGATGTGCAGAAGTTGCTGTTGAAACACGGTTGAACTCTTCTTTGGTTAGGGCACAGAATAGAGCATTCATCGCTTTGGCGTCAAGGTTCGCGTTCTTCTTTTCATCTTCTCTCCAAGCGTTGTAGTTGGTTGTGGGCTTGGTGTATGATGCTTCTACGATGTTCCAAAGGTCATAGTTGAGTGACTGCAAGTATATCTTCATTCTACACTTCTAGTAGTTGTAGTTGGTTCCGTCAAATAGCGGTGGACGTTGTGTAGAATGTCCTTCTTTGAATTGGGATGATGAGAACTCCGTTGCCATCCTTGTTGTTGACAAGGTATGCAGGGCTCTGATACCAATTGTTGGTCCCCGAGATATTGACAAATGCGGAATTATCTCTGTTGGCAACTATAATCTAAAATACACAAGTCAACATAAACACTAAACAAGAAGGATTAATCGTTAGGCAAATAAATAACTTGCAAGTAAAGGAAAACAAATCTCAGAAAAGTTGACAAACGCAAACAAAGAGATTTATCCTGGTTCGGTCCTTGTGACCTACATCCAGTCCCCAAGCCACCCGCTTGAGATTTTCCTTTAACCTTGATTTTGCCACCCAAAATCAATACACCATGTACACCACTTGACAAATCCCCTTCGCCAAATGTATACACCTTCTCTTCCATCAAGAGAACACCTTCTCTTCTACCAAGAGAATACCTTTCACCTTGTACAACTGCCTCTACAACCAAGAAGCCTCCTGTGTACAATGATTTGCTTTGAGAATTACAATACTTTTCCAATAGCCTTGGTACTGAATGTGTATGTGGACAAGGTTCAGTATAGGAAACAAGAACTTCAGAGAATCTTCACAATGGAAATGTCTTTTGGTGAAGAACTGAAGTGGGAAAAAATAGTTTTCAGGTTTTCAGATTTTTGGCTTTGGAAAACTGATAAAAACTCTTGGTAATTGGCCTTTAGTATAACTTCCCTATTTATAGCTGAGATGATAGGTAGTGAAAAATGCATAATTGTCATCATATATACCATCACATTTGCACATTTATTCATATTATAATGCACATTTATTAATATTTCGTTATTTAATGTGTGCAGGCCTCGAATTATTATTTTAATAATAAATAAAGCTTAAAGAGCCCAAAAGCCCAGATCCAAGCCCATGTTTGAAGCCCAGGTGAAAAGCGCAAATACAAAGAGTCAAAATGCAAATACAAGGGCTAAAAGTTGCAAATATCAGAGATTAGGGAAGGATAGACTTCTATCCAACTCTAAACACCTGCAGGATGAGGATAAAAGGCCAAGATAAAGAGGAATTTCGTGGAGAGAAGATTTGAAGAAATCTGGATTAAGGGTAACTTGATTACCAAGTTATCTCAAAAATCTAGATTAAAAGGCCTGGATCACACTTCTAGAAGCAGGAGCCCACATGGACGGACCAGGAGAGGCCACGCGCCAAAGCGCGTGGCCAGCAGCCACTAAACTGCCGCGGAGGCGCGGCAAAAGCCGCGCATCCGCGGCAGTTTGGATAGAGATGGGTACCAGATTTCATTGGCACTTCTATCCGGGACTCCTCTACATTCTACATTATAAATATCCGTGCAGTCGCAACAGGGAGGGGCATGCATAGACGATTAGGGTTTTTCTTTAGCCACTTTTATTTCAAAGTTGTAATTTTTATTTTCATGCTCGTTGTGGAAGAAGAAGGAACTTTGTAATTGGAGATCTCATCAGCAATAAAGGTTACTTTCTTTTGCACATTTAATTCTTGTTATTTTATTTTATTTTCTCTGTTTTTATTCTCTTCGATTTTCATCTGTGATCTCGTGTTTTCTTTCTTCTTCTTTTCTTCTAATCAAAAATAAAAAAAAAATAATAAATTATAAAAAAAAGATGATGTCCAACTAATTCTTTGTATGGTTTGCTGATCACTTAAGCAACCCTAAGGCAAGTAGGATTTGAATCGATTGATGACCATCCATTAGAAACCCTAGGTTTAGTAATTGTTTTTCTTGAAGATAAAACGGATAACTAGATCTATTAATCTAGATTGCACATTTAAAGGACTCCTCATGACTTCATGCTTAAGAACTAGGACAGCCTAAATTTAAGATTAATCTTTTCTTAAGCTGTACTTAGATGTTAGGATGAAACTTGTTTAGTTTTTAATAATGTAACTTAGTTATAATCTAGTATCGTATTTTCTTACTTGAATCACTCTTAATAACCTAGGGTAAATCACATTTATCTCAAGATGAAATTCAACATCCAAGACTTGCATAGTGGGTTGTGGTAGTAGATCAGTAAAACCATGCTTCTTAATCCATATTTTCTTCAAATCTAATCTCTTCTGTGTTTACTCAAAGCATACGAGGAATCTGCCGCAAAAGCTTGCATCGCATCCTTCCCTGAGGATCACGACCCGCTCGAGCCCTTGCTACAGCGGATTCGCATTGAGACTAAGAATTCTGAACTCTATTTCAATCGATAAAATCTCAATCAAATTTTGGCGCCGTTGCCGGGGAAGGAACGACACGATTTCCTCGTTCTAATCATTCTTTCTTTTCTGTTACAGGTACAGAGAATAGGAAGCAGAAATAGAACAGCAGAAGACACATATTGCAATCCAGTGCCTCTGCCCTCGAAGGCAGAGCATCTGGACCTACAACTTTGCCGCGTTTCCACGGCAAAAGCCGCGGGTCCGCGGCAGTTGTAGTTGACTACTGATAGATTTTTCTGCAGGTTGCTCTGCAGTGCAAAATTCTATTTTCTGCTGTATTATTACTTCTCTGTGATCACTCTGCAACTGCTAATAATTAACATTAACCTATTTGTTGAATAAAAAAAAATATTTTTAGACTCTTGCATTTTAGGGCACGTGTCTATTTTTAATTCTTTAATTCTGTTGAAGAGTGCTGGCGACAAGGTACGTTTGCATAAGCATATAGATTAGGAAGCACTCTTGGTTGTTTACCGCTTTCTTGAGTGATTACTTTTCTACCGCTTTACACGTACACTAATCCATCTTAAGGGCATAACCCATAACAAAGATAAGGTGGGGATTTCATCACCCTTCCTTGGCCCACAAATCATATCAGTCACACTCACAACCCTAACCCTAAGTAAAACTTGACTAGACGTTGGCCCTAAGGTAACTCGGACTCAATAGGAGATTGACCGAAGAAGGAAAATTGTTCGAAATTAACTCTTGTCAAATCGGTGTCTAGGCAGGGGATTGAGGGCCGAAAGCCTGAAGAACGGTGGTTATTTAATTAAGGAACGTCTCTGACGGAAAACCTCCCACCGGTCTTGCCACCTACCTGGCCGATTTGCTTGGGTTAACGTCGACAGTAGACCTCCTAAGGACAGTCTAAAGTTAGGAGTCGTCTAGGTCAAGGCTTACCCTAGATTAGGATTTTTGATTGTTTTTCTTTTTTATTGATTGATTGGGTGAACTTGTTTGCTAATTGTGCATGCCCGCTTGGTCGAGAGACCCACTTACATCCAGGCTAACTAGAACTAGTTCACCACCCGAGCTCAAGCCCGACCCACACATGGCACAACCAATATCACTCCAAGATAGGTTCTATCCTATTAGGACCTCTCTTCCTTCTTGCATCAAGCTTAACGATGAAGGTGTTGACCCATTTGAGCTTAAGCCACAATACATCAACACCCTTCCGAAATTTCATGGACTTGACTCCGAGGATGCATACTTCTTCATAAGGGAATTTGAGGAAGTATGTCTCATGATGAATATTCCTAAGTTAGGAAAAGATGACATCAAACTTAGGTTTGTCCCCTTTGCTTTGAAGGATTTAGCAAAGAAATGGCTCTACAGTCTAGAGGCCGGTTCTATATCTTCTTGGGATAATTTTGTTAAGGCATTCTTAAAGAAATTTTATCCTGTTCACAAGACTGCATTGATTAGGAAGAATATCCTACAGTTTAAGCAGACAGCCAATGAGCCCTTTTGGAAATACTTCGAACGTTTCAAGGACCTCCTTGCCCAATGCCCTCACCATGGGATAGAAAAATGGCGATTATGCCAAGTTCTATATGATGGATTAGAATATCAAACTAAAACGTTGTTAGAATCCATGTGCCAAGGAGGATTTCTGAAAAAGGACGAAACTTATGGATAGAAATTGTATGAGGAATTAGCTGAAAATACCATCCAATGGGAACCTACTCCTGAAAAATCTAGGACTAATGACCCTACTTCTTCAAAAGGAGGTATCCATTCCATTGAGGCCAACATAGCAACCGATGCTAAGTTAGCTGCTGTTATGCGAAGACTAGAGGCTCTTGAAACTAAAGAGCCAGTCTCTGTGAACCAAGTCAGCCCAACAACTTCGGCGGGCTGTACTTATTGTCAAGATATGAACCATGTGTTCGAGGAATGTCCTGTTTTTATCGCGCATCAAAGCTTGCCCGAACATATGAGTGCGGCCTTCACAAGGCCCACCAACAATCCGCCCGCCAACAATCCATATTCGCCCACCTACAATCCCGGTTGGAGAAACCATCCCAATTTGTCTTGGGGCCAAAGTAACAATGATCAAACTAGGCCCAAATTCTCCAACAATTTCCAAAATCCGCCCTATCAAAATCCTCCACCCTCTTTCCAATATTCACAAATGGAAACAAGGCTCTCCAATCTGGAAAGAAAGGTGGACACCATCGTTAAAAGCAATGACACGCTGGCTCAAGTCTTGACTAGGATAGAGATGCAAATGAATCAGCAAGAAAGGCAAAAGGGTACTCTACCTAGTCAACCATTCCCAAACCCTAGGAACTCTAGTCAAGCTCACTTGGCTGAAGAGAATCATATGAGTCAGTGCAATGCGATTCATACATTGCGGTCGGGAAAACAAGTTGATAACCAAGTATCAACACCATCAAGTTCTAAACAAGCATTCAGCTTGCCTGATCCCACTCCATCCCAACTTAATGCCAACAACATGAAAAAAGACAAGTCAGCCGAAGATATGCTGATTAGTATCCAATATTGCATATTTTACATCATAACTCCCATGCATATTACAAATAAATATGTGATTTTTACTCCTCTTCTCTACATATTTGCAGGTACACACTTAAAAGGAGAGATAGCCAATTAATTACTTAATTAGCAATAATTAAGTGATTAATTCAAGATTAAAGATAAAGCCAAATTCAAATCCAGATCCAGAAAGATCCGCCCAACAAACGAAGATTCTAGATATACCACGTGGCCAAACTAACTCTCAACAACCTTCAACAGAAAGATCTGGCTCAACGGCCAGGATCTTGCCGCGATCCGCGGCATGGGCGCGGCAGATCTAGGGCCGTTGAGCCCCGGATTTTGTGGCAACCACCTTGGCTCTCGAAGCTTCTCCTTTCTGCTATAAATACTCCACCTTCACCTGCGAGCAAAAACTGAATGGAGAAGAGAGGAGATTAGTTTAGTGTTGTAATTTTCATGTATTTTTCTCTTTAGGTTTTGTTCTTTAGATCCCTCTTCTTCTTCCCTAGAATTCAATGTAAAAGAGAGTGATTGTGAGGGAGAGAGCTTGTGTAATCAAGAGTGACACTTGAAGCAACAAGGATTGATCCATCCTCCTTCCTCTACTTGAAGCTTGGTTCTAGTTTTCTTTACATGCTTTCTTTATTGCTTTGTTTACTTTCTTGCAATTTACTTCAAGCTTTGTTTTAGTTCTTTAATGGCTTATAGCTAATTTTCCTTCCATGTACTAGTTTACCACTAGTCTTGCCACTTCACTAACTCATGTGTGTTTGCTTAATTTCATCTTGCAAGTGTATGATCTTCTCTTCTCCGATGGTTAAACCACCATCTTACAAGTGAGAAAGTAATTAGGTCAACACGCGAGACGAATCCTACACTAATGGAGTGACAACATTAGGCAAGCATTCGCTATCAAGAAGTCTAGTAAGTCTTGGCAAGCTAGCAAGGTAAGCTAGTCATGGCTTTTCATTCAAGCTTTCTTTAAGTTTCCTTTCCTTTTCTTGTGAATACCACATCCACTTCTTGATTTCTTTTCCGACGATTTCCACCATGAACATAGCCATCTTTTCTTTTAGTTTCTTTTTCACTTGATTCACTAAGTTTATAAGCAAGAGAAGAATACTCGTTTGTTCACTTCACTACCACACGTTAAAGCTTCCATCGCGAGCTCTCCCTGAGATTCGACTCGGTATAGTCCTATACTATAGCGGAGACAAGAAAGGGTACATAAAATACATCTTTATACACATAATAAGTACACCCCTTTTCAGTCTAATCAAAAAATGGCGCCGTTGCCGGGGAGAGCGACGTTCTTTTTGGTTTAAAGTGAAGTACTAAACGATTCTTCTTCTCTGTTTGCAGGTTACAGATAAAGAAACAGGAAAATATTCATTGCAGTCACATATAAGTGGACCTGGGCCTCTGCTCAAGAAAGCAGAGCCCAGGATCCCTCCAAATTGCCGCGGATCCACAACATTTGCCGTAGGAACGCGGCAATAAGGAGTTCACTTCTGACCTAATTTCTGCAGGGCTTGCTTCTCTGCAAAATACAACTGCTGATATACCTGAAATTCTGTATTCTTCACCATATACCTGCTAATTTAAAAAAACAGTAAAAAGTTGATTGAAATTGCTAAAAATTGTTTAGACACTTGCATTTTAGGCACGTGTCTTTTCAATTCTTTACTTTTACTGTTGAAGAGTGCTGGAGGCAAGGTACGTGTTTGCATTGCATTTAGACTAGGACAAACTCCTTGCTTGATTTTCATGCTTTGAGTGTATCCTAGCTATATTTCTTGTACACTTGCACAATTCAAATTTAAGGGCATACCCGTAATAAGATAAGGTGGGGGAGGTCATTACCCTTTCCTTAGCCCGAAAATCATTTTCCCAAGCACTCACTAACCCAAGCCTAATTTAATAAAAAAAGTAGACGTTGGCCCTAGGACATCTCGGACTCAATTAGGAGATTATCCTAAGGGGGAAAAGTGTTGGAATTTAACTCTTGCAAAATCGGTGTCTAGGAAAGGGGTTGAGGGCCGAAAGCCCGAAGGTTGCTGGTTACTTAATTAAGGAACGTCTCCGGACGGAAAACCTCCCACCAACCTTACCCTTCCCTGGCTGATTAGCTTGTGGTTAGAGTCCACACTAAACCTCCCGTGGACAGTCTATCAGTTAGGAGTCGTCTAGGTCTAAGTCTACCCTAACTTAGGTTAGAAATTTTTTCTTTTGTTTGTTTGTTTGTTTGTTTGTTTGTTTTTGTTTGTGATTGTGTGATATGGCTTATAATTACAATTCTTTCCATCCATATGTCACACACACTCCATATTCGGATAATTCCAACCCGGTGTTTTATAATATGCACCAACCACATACACCGGGTTGGCCTTATCCGAATCAATACGACCCATACACCCCATCTAATGATTATAATGTCCAAAATAATTTCAACTCTTCATCGAGTCATTGGGGATTCACTTACCCCGAGTCAAATTTTCAAAATCCTTGTCCATCATATTCACCTTGTCCACAATATTCATTTCCCGAGTCCACGTCATACACTCCTTTTTCTGAGCCTCCATTTGAAGACAAATCTGACTTATTAAGGAGTTTAGAAGCTAATTTACAGAGAGCTGAGCAAACACTTCCAGAACCATTTCCCTCTCCAGTTCCACAGTATTTTCAAGAGTCTTACTCAGTTCCACCATTTCCTAATGAACAACCATTTGTCATGGAAACGAGTAAAGATTTCTTGTGTGAGTCCACTCTTCCATCACCACACATTTTTGACTCACACTATTCACAAACTTTCCACAGTCAAGATTCCTATACTCCCATTCTAGAACAATCATTTGAAGATACATCAATTCTAGAAAAGAGTATAGACATCTTGCAAGAGTCTATGTTACAATATCAAAAATCACATGCCAAGTCTATCAATAGTGTGAAAGAACAATTGGATAACCTTCTTAGGAAAGAGGAAACTCTATCCTATCAACATTTGACTAATCCAGTTATACCACACTCTATTGATATGACTCAAGACTCTTGTCATCTTGGAAATCCAGATTCAATTTCAGCACACTCACCTGAACTTGTCCAAACTTCAGATCCAATTGATACATTGGCAAGTTTTTCATTTCCTAAACTTGAACTTGTCCAAAATTCAAATCCCGTTGACATTTTGGCAAGTTTCTCATTTCCTAAAAATGAACTTGTCCACACTTCTGATCCAATTGACAATTTGGCAAGTTTTCCTTTTTCTGAAATTGAACTGGAACATGATTTTGATCCTGAACTTCCACTTGATGATTCCATATTACTTCCTGATTCAATCATGACTCCGGTGTCTTCACATAATTTCACTTCATTTCCCGAGTCAGTATTGGATCCATTTCCTATCCATTGTGAAATTGAATCACCAATCTTTTATGATCACATAGAACTTGGCCAATTCCATACTTCTGAAAATCCCATTGATAAATTGGCAAGTTCTCCACATTTTATTGAATTACATGAGGAATGTGATCTTGAACCCCAACTTTGTGATTCAATCCTTCTTCCTGATTCCATAATGACTCCGGTATCTTTACCTCACTTTAATTCTTTCCCGGAATCAACCTTGGATCCTTTCACAATTCACAATGAAGTTGAATCAACCATCTTTGAGGATCATGTCGAACTTGCCCAATTTTTCACTTCTGAAGATTCAATTGACATTTTGGCAAGTTCTCCATTTTGTGGAATTGAACTAAATGAGATATGTGACCTAGATTTGCACATCTGTGATCCAGTTCCAATCCCTGAATCATTATTGACTCCGGTTATATTACCCAATTTGAGTAACCTTCTAGAGTCAGTTTTGATTCCCATCCTTCCTGAACTGGAATTACAAATTTTTGATAGTCACATTCCATTGTTGGACAATTCATGTGGACTTGAGTTGACATTTCTTGACTTGGACCCAATTCCTAAATCCATTCCGACTCCTGAACCTTATCTTGACTTCATTCACTTCCCTGAGTCGGTGTTCCTTTCCGAGTCCAAGTCAATTGTTTTATCATTCTGGGACAAGGAGTTTGATGAAAATGACTCTGAAATTATTAGGAAAATCTTGAAATTAGATGGGGTGGTCATGTATATAATTAAGAGCACACACGCATGCATCATTTTTATGGGTCATATTTCTGTGATTTTTGGTGGGTTCCTGAAAACCCAAAGCAAAGATGATTGGGCCATGTTCTGTGGACCAATCCGACCACCACCGGAACCACCACCTTAAGGTAATTTTTTCACTTCCCTCTTCATTTTGTTTCATGCATACATATATCATGATGCATTGAGGACAATGCATGAAATAAGTGTGGGGGAGGGTTTACTAACATAGAGTTTTTAGACTTTCTTTCTTTTACATTTCCTTTCTTTCTTTTACATTTCTTTAGAAATAATAAAAAAAATATATAAATAAAAACTTTTTGAAATAAGAGACAAAGTTTTGATCCATTTTTAAGAAAATTAAGATGTATCTTAGAAATTAAGAAAGCCTTAATTATGACATCTTAAACCTAGTTGAAATAATAGATCTTGTTTGAAAATTATAGGCTAAGTAAGTAAAATTGAGGAGATATTTTTATCTTACATTTTTTGCCTTAGATAATATGCACTTCACACTTACACATTTCTTGGGATGGAAACAAAGACCAAAAATGCCATATATATAAAAATAAAAAGAAAAAAAAAAGAAAAAAAATATATAAATAAAACATCACCTATTAAGCTGGATAATTGTGCCTCAAGAAGCATGATTACTCACGCCTAACGGTAATCTCACTTATTAAGCTGGATAATTGTGCCTCAAGAAGTATGATCATTCACGCCTAACGGTGATAAAAAATAATCCCCTTTAGTTATGTGGCCTTTTTTACTCGAGACCTTAAACCCGAGGGATGTTTTCTCATCTGATGCCCTAAGACCGTCTGGTTTGGGAGTCATCGGTTAAAGGCTCGCTACAAGGGTAGACTAGAAAGCCTAAACTAAGGGAAGAAAAAAGCATAAAAAAAAAAGTATATATAAATAAATAAATGGCTTTATGGTTGGAGTTGAAATCCCAGGAAATTTTCACTTACACGGTGTGCATACTATCTAGGTTTTATGAGAGATAAAATATTCAATCCAATTTTGAATTCTTACCTTAATTAAAAACAAGATCTTGCATGGATACTAAGTTTAAGGAAGAATGATTATAGGTGGACTTATGACCTAGGATCACTTATATTTTTGCAAAAATAGTTCGTAAACATGTCTCTTATTCAAAATGCGTTTTCAAAACACTAACATTTGTCTTCTTTCTTATTGGATTTTGTGGGTGTAATCCGCTGAAAACCCTCAGGAGACAACACTCCTCCTCTAGGGTAACCTAGAGGTTTAACGGCTTGTTGCACACGCTCAGTGCAATCGCGTCACCTGCGAAAGTGGTGTAAATAAACTGGTAGTATAGATTTTCTTTTTCTTTGTTTTGCTCGGGACGAGCAAAAGAATAAGTGTGGGGGTGTGATTAGTATCCAATATTGCATATTTTACATCATAACTCCCATGCATATTACAAATAAATATGTGATTTTTACTCCTCTTCTCTACATATTTGCAGGTACACACTTAAAAGGAGAGATAGCCAATTAATTACTTAATTAGCAATAATTAAGTGATTAATTCAAGATTAAAGATAAAGCCAAATTCAAATCCAGATCCAGAAAGATCCGCCCAACAAACGAAGATTCTAGATATACCACGTGGCCAAACTAACTCTCAACAACCTTCAATAGAAAGATCTGGCTCAACGGCCAGGATCTTGCCGCGATCCGCGGCATGGGCGCGGCAGATCTAGGGCCGTTGAGCCCCGGATTTTGTGGCAACCACCTTGGCTCTCGAAGCTTCTCCTTTCTGCTATAAATACTCCACCTTCACCTGCGAGCAAAAACTGAATGGAGAAGAGAGGAGATTAGTTTAGTGTTGTAATTTTCATGTATTTTTCTCTTTAGGTTTTGTTCTTTAGATCCCTCTTCTTCTTCCCTAGAATTCAATGTAAAAGAGAGTGATTGTGAGGGAGAGAGCTTGTGTAATCAAGAGTGACACTTGAAGCAACAAGGATTGATCCATCCTCCTTCCTCTACTTGAAGCTTGGTTCTAGTTTATGTGCTTTCTTTACATGCTTTCTTTATTGCTTTGTTTACTTTCTTGCAATTTACTTCAAGCTTTGTTTTAGTTCTTTAATGGCTTATAGCTAATTTTCCTTCCATGTACTAGTTTACCACTAGTCTTGCCACTTCACTAACTCATGTGTGTTTGCTTAATTTCATCTTGCAAGTGTATGATCTTCTCTTCTCCGATGGTTAAACCACCATCTTACAAGTGAGAAAGTAATTAGGTCAACACGCGAGACGAATCCTACACTAATGGAGTGACAACATTAGGCAAGCATTCGCTATCAAGAAGTCTAGTAAGTCTTGGCAAGCTAGCAAGGTAAGCTAGTCATGGCTTTTCATTCAAGCTTTCTTTAAGTTTCCTTTCCTTTTCTTGTGAATACCACATCCACTTCTTGATTTCTTTTCCGACGATTTCCACCATGAACATAGCCATCTTTTCTTTTAGTTTCTTTTTCACTTGATTCACTAAGTTTATAAGTAAGAGAAGAATACTCGTTTGTTCACTTCACTACCACACGTTAAAGCTTCCATCGCGAGCTCTCCCTGAGATTCGACTCGGTATAGTCCTATACTATAGCGGAGACAAGAAAGGGTACATAAAATACATCTTTATACACATAATAAGTACACCCCTTTTCAGTCTAATCATATGCACAAGCCCATCGCACCCTACCCAAATAGGCTTAAAGATAAGCAATGTGCACAAATGGATAAGGTACGAGAGATTTTTAATCAAGTCAAGATCAATATACCTCTTCTTGATGCAATTCAACAAGTCCCTAAGTATGCCAAGTTTATTAAGGACATGTGCACAAAGAAGAGAAAGACTAATGTGCCCAAGAAGGTTTTTCTAGCCACTAACATTAGTGAGCTATTGTCTAACCAGATCCCTGTCAAGTATAAGGACCCTGGTTGCCCCACCATCTCTTGCACAATAGGTCAAACTGCAATTAAGCATGCACTTCTTGATTTGGGAGCAAGTATCAACTTACTCCCCTTCTCAGTTTACCAACAACTGGGGTTGGGCGAACTTAGTCCGACTAAGGTTACAATCCAATTGGCTGACCGATCCATAAAAATTCCCAAAGGAGAAATTACCGATGTGCTCGTCCAAGTTGGGGAGTTTATCTACCCAGTAGATTTTGTTGTTCTGGAGACCGAACCTGTATCCACTCTTCGGTCTCAAACTCCCGTTATCCTAGGGCGTCCGTTCCTTGCAACTGCAAATGCAATCATAAATTGTAGGAATGGATCAATGAGGTTGACCTTTGGAAACATGACTAAAGAGGTCAATGTCTTCAACCTGGAAAACCAATCTCGTAAGATTAAAGACCAAACATTTGAGGTGAACTTCATCGAGAACATTTGTGAAAAAGAAAGTGAAAATGAGTCTCTATTTCTTGACAAGTTATTTGAGGATAAGTGCGATTTTAGTGATAAGATGACACATGTTGAGGATTATAATTTTAAAGTTCCCTTTAAAAAACGAAGATTTGATCTAAGTATCTTCAAAGAGCCAAGCACTGAAATATCACATGAGAATATAGTTCAAGAAACTCCGATTGACTTAACTTTCGAAAGTCTCTTTGAAGAAGAACTCCTATGTTTAGATACACCGATTAAGGAGATGTTGGGTAATTATTCACTTCCAGGGAAAAGTGTTGATTTAAGTTTTGAGGAGATGTACGGAAATGAGCTAGAATTTCTCGGCAAGGAAGTTCCAACTGAAAGGTGTGATGAATTTTTGAATAATGGAGGTGGACATATGATGAGGAAGAGCCTAAAGAAGATGAAACTGGGGGAGAGAAAGTTAAAACAAAAATGTTGGTCTCCCCATTGTGCCTTATAAAGAGAACCCATTGGAATGATGGGAAACGAGCTAGAGGGATGAATCCTAAGCAGCTCTAGGTGAGAGTGATACATGTGTTGTACATATTATGGTATACTATTATTCTTTACCTCTCTTTACATTTTTCTTCATGCATTCATGCATTTCATACATTGAGGACAATGCATGAGATAAGTGTGGGGGAGGGTTTACTAACATAGAAAAGATTAAAAAAAAAATAATAATATTTTTCTCTTTATTTGTTCTAACATTTTAAAAAAAAAACAAAAAAAAAATTTTTTTAACAAAAAAAAAAAATTGCTAATAAATATTTAAAAAAAATGTTATAAAAAGGAAATATTTTGACTTATTTTTTGAAAGAAATCTAAGTTAGTTTTAAGGATTAGGAAAATCATGATTAGGATTTCTAAAAACTTGGTCAAAATAAATAAATTGTTTAATTTTTAGATATAGGAGAGAAATTGAATAAATAATTAGTCTTGATTTTTACCTTAATGAAATGTGCATACCAAATGCATATCTAGGATTCTAAGATAAAGACCTTGTGCCTCATAAAAAAAAAATAATAATAATAATAATAATAATATCACCAATTAAGCTGATACATGTGCCTCAAGAAGCATAAGTATTCATGCCTAAAGGTGAGTAAATAAAATAAAGTCCTTAGTTTTGGGCCTAGTTCACTCGAATTTGAGTCCGCGGGGTGTTTTCTCACCTGGTGCCCTAAAGCCAACCGGTTTGGGAGCCACCGACTTTAAGTTCGTGACATGGGTGGATTAGAAAGCCTAAGAAGACTAAGAAATATAATATATGTATTAACACATCTATTAGTCAATTAGTTAGGTATGAGGGCCTCAAGAAGCCTTGATACTTATACGAAAGAAAATTAGATGCGTTATACATGCTGAAAAAAAAAAAATTATATTAACACATCTAATAGTCAATTAGTTAGGTATGAGGGCCTCAAGAAGCCTTGATACTTACACAAAAGAAAATTAGATGATGTTATAAAAATAATAAAGAGGCATGAGAGTCCAAGTTAAGGAATTCCTAGATTCACAAGGGTGCATATGACTTTTGGTAACGAAAAAGACTATATTAGAAATTCAATTTTAATCCTTACCTAAAATGAATAACAATTGACTTTATAAAGACCAGGTTTGAAGAATGAATAAAAATGATAATCCTAAAACTTATAGACTACTTAGTCTCTTCAAATATAATTCAAATATTTTCCTTTTTATGGATTTTGTGGGTGTAATCCGCTGAAAACCCTCACGAGACAACACTCGTCCTCTAGGGTAACCTAGGGGTTTAACGGCTTGTTGCACATGCTAAGTGCAACCGTGATTCCTACGAAAGTGAGTTAGCTAGTTAGATTTTTCTCTTTCTTTTTGATTTTTACTCGAGGACGAGCAAAAAGATAAGTGTGGGGGTGTGATAGGTAGTGAAAAATGCATAATTGTCATCATATATACCATCACATTTGCACATTTATTCATATTATAATGCACATTTATTAATATTTCGTTATTTAATGTGTGCAGGCCTCGAATTATTATTTTAATAATAAATAAAGCTTAAAGAGCCCAAAAGCCCAGATCCAAGCCCATGTTTGAAGCCCAGGTGAAAAAGCGCAAATACAAAGAGTCAAAATGCAAATACAAGGGCTAAAAGTTGCAAATATCAGAGATTAGGGAAGGATAGACTTCTATCCAACTCTAAACACCTGCAGGATGAGGATAAAAGGCCAAGATAAAGAGGATTTTCGTGGAGAGAAGATTTGAAGAAATCTGGATTAAGGGTAACTTGATTACCAAGTTATCTCGAAAATCTAGATTAAAAGGCCTGGATCACACTTCTAGAAGCAGGAGCCCACATGGACGGACCAGGAGAGGCCACGCGCCAAAGCGCGTGGCCAGCAGCCACTAAACTGCCGCGGAGGCGCGGCAAAAGCCGCGCATCCGCGGCAGTTTGGATAGAGATGGGTACCAGATTTCGTTGGCACTTCTATCCGGGACTCCTCTACATTCTACACTATAAATATCCGTGCAGTCGCAACAGGGAGGGGCATGCAGAGACGATTAGGGTTTTTCTTTAGCCACTTTTATTTCAAAGTTGTAATTTTTATTTTCATGCTCGTTGTGGAAGAAGAAGGAACTTTGTAATTGGAGATCTCATCTGCAATAAAGGTTACTTTCTTTTGCACATTTAATTCTTGTTATTTTATTTTATTTTCTCTGTTTTTATTCTCTTCGATTTTCATCTGTGATCTCGTGTTTTCTTTCTTCTTCTTTTCTTCTAATCAAAAATTAAAAAAAAATAATAAATTATAAAAAAAAAAGATGATGTCCAACTAATTCTTTGTATGGTTTGCTGATCACTTAAGCAACCCTAAGGCAAGTAGGATTTGAATCGATTGATGACCATCCATTAGAAACCCTAGGTTTAGTAATTGTTTTTCTTGAAGATAAAACGGATAACTAGATCTATTAATCTAGGTTGCACATTTAAAGGACTCCTCATGACTTCATGCTTAAGAACTAGGACAGCCTAAATTTAAGATTAATCTTTTCTTAAGCTGTACTTAGATGTTAGGATGAAACTTGTTTAGTTTTTAATAATGTAACTTAGTTATAATCTAGTATCATATTTTCTTACTTGAATCACTCTTAATAACCTAGGGTAAATCACATTTATCTCAAGATGAAATTCAACATCCAAGACTTGCATAGTGGGTTGTGGTAGTAGATCAGTAAAACCATGCTTCTTAATCCATATTTTCTTCAAATCTAATCTCTTCTGTGTTTACTCAAAGCATACGAGGAATCTGCCGCAAAAGCTTGCATCGCATCCTTCCCTGAGGATCACGACCCGCTCGAGCCCTTGCTACAGCGGATTCGCATTGAGACTAAGAATTCTGAACTCTATTTCAATCGATAAAATCTCAATCAGAAGACTAGGGTTAGTTAGGGAGTTATTGGTGCAATTTGAATCAAAGAAATGTTGAGATTCGTTGCAAAAAAGACCAGATAACGAAAACTGTCCAACAGTCAGAAACTGTCTATAGTCGACTAGGGTTCTGAGTTAGTCGACTAGACTAGGCAAAATTTCAACTATTAGTCGACTAGATTTAGCTATTAGTCGACTAGGTAGGTGGACGTTGGATGAACAGTTTTCTGGTTAACTACCTCAAGTCGACAGCAACTGCTTTATAGTCGACTGGGTCAAGTATTAGTCGACTAGGGACCAAGGGATAGTCGACTAGAAAAATGTATTAGTTGACTATAGTTGACTGTTGGTCGACTAATACACAAACAGAGAGTTGGTCTGTTTCAGGACACAGGATTAGTCGACTAATGCTATGGGATAGTCGACTACACAAGGGATTAGTCGACTTGCAAGATCAATAAGTCGACTAATGGATCTATGAAAAGTGTGTTTGTGTTAAAGCTTTTACATGCTATTTCAACTTTACAAACCACACTCTATCAACTCTCCTTGGCACATCTTGATCATGTAGGACTCTTGATTCTTCATGTGTTAGAGCTCCAAATGAATTTGATCTTCACAAACGTCTTCATCGAAATAAGTTCCAACATAACCCATCTCTATAATTTTGGTGCATAGATAAATTCCATAGGAAATTGCCCACAACAGCCACGGAAAGAAAAGTTAGCTACTCATCTAGAAAAAATTAAAGGAAATAGAAATAACTAGATTAAATCAAGAAGCTATGAAGAAAGGAAGAAACTTGCATTAGATTGTCACTCTCTGTTACAATTTTCTCTCTTTTTCTCATAAATCTCTCTCTAGCCTAATCCTAAACTTATAAAAAAGAGAAAATATGAGGAAAAAAAAAGAAAAAAGAAAAGAAAATCATAATCTATAACTAGAAGGAGAAAACCCTAATTCATGCTCTCCTCCTTCATTTCTAGCCCCTTGCAGCTCTATTTATAAGCATAAGAGACTTGAGCCCCAAGAAACGAAATTACTTGTCAAAGATCTGTTCAGCGACCCTGATACTTTCGCGCAAACGCGACAAAGAGCATGCGTGGCAAGATCAGAGCCATTGGTTCTGATCTTTTGGCCACTTTATCAACCAACTGAGAAAAGTTTTTAGATGCTATTCATTTTCTGTAATTTTTCACGTATTACTTGCAGACTAGGCTCAACTCGGGCTTCAAATAGGTAGTGTTTTTAGGCTTCTAGAAGAAATTTGGGCATCAAGAAATCTTTGAATAATTCCCTAAAATAGCCATTTTCAACCACTTTCTCTATTTTGAATGTGTAAGTTGACTTATCTTAGTGTGTGAGTGAATTAAGGCTTTTAAGAATATTCTAAAAAACTAGAAAAAATTTAAAAAAATATTTAAGATGTCTTAAAGCCTTGTACTTCTTAATCTTCAAACATGAGTCCTGTTTTCAGTAATTTTATTCATTTATTCTGCAAGACATATGTGAGTACAAAAAAATACACTACACACTCGTTTGTTATTATCAAAACATATTGATCAAAATTTAATCATGTAAGGGCAAGATCCAATAATTACATCAATATATATACAAGTGAGAGTGAAATAAGAAAAGCATAAATGTCTAGATACAATATATCACTTGTCTATATACATGTCTAGATACAATGTATCACATATCTGTTAACACATACATCTATAGGAAAAGGATAATTAAAATTTAATTATCATTTGATGTTAGTAAATAATGTAAAAGATTTATTAAACAGGAAAATAAAGGCTCATTTATCTAGGGATTCGATATCATACGCAAAGGATTCAAACACTAGAAGGGCTCCTCTGCAAATATCATGTAGTTAGAATTTAATTGTAGAGATCTAAAGATTCAAAACAGTGGCTTTGTCCATGTGGGCATGTGCCGTGGGCATGTGATGAGAAAGAGAAATTTTTTTTTCAGAAAGCAATAATTATGAGATATTTTGTTAAATTCATTGGTATGTTATTACCTTCATTAAAAAAGATATTTCAATTTTAGACAAAGACCCGTAGGGTTTGTAGTGGTCAAATTCCAACCTCTTCGAGATCATGCCATATGTCCATCCTGCACCAAATAGGCAAGAGACACGCGACCGCTTCTAGAACCTTCAAGTGAGAGTCCCCGTTCAATTCAAATCTCTAACAGTTCAGATGATTAGAAGAAAGAGATAAAGTTAGTTATGGCATCCCTATCTGTAAGCCGAATCTCTATTTGACTCGACAGTTACAGCTCAGGAATAGATCAACCGCACCAGCAGCTGAACGCAAATGACCTGATAAAGATGGACTCTCTCTCAATCAGCTCAAACCTTGTAATACCCCTCTCCCGGAATACGTGCCTAGTTACGTATTCAGTCCTTTGACCGTATTTTCCGATGTACCTTCCGTATTTGACCGATTTTAATTTCAAATATCATTTTCCAATATTTTAGATTTTATGTGATTTTCTGGAATTTTCTGGAATTAAAATGAATTTCTCCGAAACCGGTGTCGGCCAGTACCGCTGGCCGATTTCCGAATTTTTTATCTTCCAAACTGTTAGGAATTTCTAGAAAGTCCTTTAGACTTTATTTCTTAGAATCATATTTCTTACCTATACTCTTTTTCTGAGAATTTTATAAATTTATGAAAATTCTTTCGGAGTCGGTAAATAACTGATTCCGGGATTTTTAATTAAAAATCTATACAGTATTTCTTCCAACGAATTTCACCATTGGTCTTCAAATATTATTCTTGATTTTTGGTAAAATTTTCAGACCATTCCAAAATACTTGAATTTCGGGCATTTTTCCAAAATTTGCAAAATTCCTTTTCCACTTCATTTCCACCTCATTTCCCACTCACACTTCACCTAACCCCACTCACTCTCTCCCTCTCCCACAGCCGGCCAAGTGGCCAAAGAGAGGACACTCACCTCACCCCTCCTTTTGCAAGAAAACCCCTCACTTCTATCCAATTTCCAACCCCTTTACAAAAATCCCAAACTATAAATTCCTATTCATTTGCAAATCACTCTTTTTCTCTCTTTCACTTCAACAAGAGAAGAGAAGCTCCATAATCTCCTCCTTCCACAACTGAACCCTAGCTCCAAGATCACTTCAAGACCTTTCCCTCCAGCCCAAGGCAACTCCAAGAGCACTTCTTCACCTCAAGCTTCAACAATAAGTGTGGAGTGAAGCCATCATCCTCATCCTTGAATCAAGTCACAATTGAACCTATCCCAAGTGAGTATTTCACTCACCAAGGCTTGTATTAGCCCTAGAATACTTGTATCTACACTTCTTGTACACCTAGGTCACCAAAAACCACGAATTGAACCATCAAACACACTTCCAGAAATTCTGATCTGCTCACTGTTCTTCACAGTATTAGTCGACTCATCATAGGACCTAGTCGACTAGAACACTTAGCTGAAACTTAGTTTTCTGGAAAAACCCAGTATTAGTCGACTTGCCCCAAATATTAGTCGACTAACAAACTCTCTGGAAACCCATATTAGTCGACTCCTGAATTCACCTAGTCGACTAATCCATCTTGGACCAGAAAACCCAACTCTCTGGATCAGCAGACTTAGTCGACTTAAGTGTCCATTAGTCGACTAGAACTCCCTATTAGTCGACTAACCTTCCTACCCTAGTCGACTAACTTTCCCTGAAACAGAATTCTAACTCTCTGTATCCCAGTATTAGTCGACTAACCCTTACCCCTAGTCGACTAATCCTGACTGTGTGTCATAGTTAATTTCTGTTCTGAATTTGGTTTTTATACTTGTTACATATGTATTATATCTTGCTTGTTCATGCTTCAATACTGGCTCTACATGACCTATTACTGGATGGATGTATCTCTTGTTACCTCATGACTTATTATTGCATATACTCGTTCCATGACATGTTAAACAATAATATCACCACTTATCATGCCATCTCTTAAAACTAAGCATGATACACTTGACTTTTACATAAAAAGCACCAACTTACACATGGGTCGGGGGAAATATGCGGATATCGATACGTGTTCGTGTTTACAGTGGCTTTTAGGTATATTGTACAATTACTGTTCCGGTCTTACCTGTGGTACTCCAGGGACCGAGGGGAGTGCTTTCTCCCTTTCCTGTTTACTGTCATGACAAGGGCATACATAAGACCCTCCTGTTAGCCTAGCGGCAGGTTCCGTCTTCAAGCAACGGAACAATACTGGGCCGTGGTCCCGGGCATGCACGGGACCCACTGTAAACATAGTTCGTCGATACAACCGCTGTTTCCAATAACAACCTTGTTTCACTAGGATATGGATCTATGTGCTCTGGGACGCTGGGTCACATAGCTAGATATCACAGTAAGACAAGTAATAATAATAAGACGTTAATTGTAAATTTGCTGCATATGATCTTACCTTATTGAGTTTACATCGCTTGTTATTCATTGCTATTTATTGTAACTTCATTACCTTTATTCATGATCCTTATGTCACTTGACTATCTTTTATTAGTTATTATATGTCTTGACCCTTTGGATTTGCATATTCAGATTCCGAGGCCTGGGTCGAAGTGGAGCCATCCACCGAAGATCAGGCTTTCTTTAGTGAGCAGGCAGATTAGCTCCGGTCCTCGTGCCAGACTCTTCCTTTTGGTTCACGGGATCTCCATCCATTTCGTGAGCATTTTTGTATTTTTGATTGTATATCGTTCATTTTGGACTTGGGTTGTGATAAAGGACACTTGTAAAGTGATTTTTGCTTATCATAACTTGTATAGCTTTGTATTTATCTTTTGTAAGTTGGCATATGAATATACCACGCTGTGTGTTGTACTCTGATACTTGTTGTACTTATGCTTAGCGTATATACGTGGGGGCACCATCTGACCTACGTATATGCGTTGCAGTGACGTTCCCGTATCTTTGGGATTGGGGCGTTACAGGTTGGTATCAGAGCCTAGGCTCTCAAACCTAAAAGTACAACCAAGTAGCAAATTCTAGTGATTTGCTAATGCCAACTACAATGTACAAAGTTATATAGTCCTTCTTGACTTCGTCCTTGATTCATTCCTCGTATCCTAAACTCCTTCCCTTTGTTTCCAATTCCAGATCTTATCCCTTTCGGTATGGAGAGACGTTCGGGTCGCAACAATGTCGGGCAAGTACCGAATGGACCCGTAGGAGGAGAGGGTGCTGATATCCTGAGGATCATTCAGACTATGCTGGGAAACCAGCAACAGCAGATGGAGAATCAGCATCAGCAGACTGAGCTCCTCAGGCAGGAGTTGGCAGCCCCGAAGGAGCAGAAGCCGGGGACATCTCAGACTTCCGACGGCTACAGCCGGCCGTATTCACGGGAGTCGAGAGGCCATTGGAGGCTGAACAGTGGTTAACAGACACCACCGATCTGCTGGACGCCGCCAGGGTGCCTAAGGAGAACCAAGTGGAGGTTGCAAAGATCCAGCTGAAGGACATAGCCAGGACTTGGTGGCTTGCAGAGGAGGCTCGCTTGAAGAAGCCTATCTCTTGGGATACGTTCTCCAAGAGCTTTTATAGCAGGTTCTTTCCCGCCACTGCTCAGAAGGACATGGAGGAGCAGTTCATCAAGCTTCAACAGGGGGATAGATCCGTAGATGAGTATGCTGCAGAATTTCTCAGGTTGAGTCGCTTCGCCCCGTACATGATAGCAGATGAGGAGAAGAGGGCAAGCCGGTTCCAGCAAGGTCTGCAAATGGACATTCAGATGTTCCTAATGCCCCATCATCTGAAGACCTATGCAGAAGTTCTCACCAGCGCTCGAGAGGTGGAGCGTGGGTTTGAGAAGAAGCAAGGAGATCAGAGGAAGGACCAGGCCATGAAGAGGCCGTTTGTGCCGGTGGGCAGAGGAGGACCATCCAGAGCAGCGAAGGTCCAGGCCAGGCAACCATTCAGGGCAGTTCCTTACCAGGTGGCTCGACCAAGTCTTATCTGCAATTTCTGCCAGAAACCAGGACACTCTCAGCAGGATTGCCGGAGGGCAAACGGATGGTGTTTGGTGTGTGGAGCACGAGACCATGCCGTGGAGACCTGTCCGCACAGGAGAATGGGGTTTGCTAATCAAACCTTGCCGGCACCTCAAGGGCAGAATGGACAGAGGGTACTACCAGGGCCAGTTGGGCAGAGGCACCAGGGACCAGTGATGAGGAGAGCTCTTCCCCTTCCTCCACCGCATGTTGCTCGCCCAGTGCAGAGAGGAGCCCGGACAGCAGCAGGGCGTGGCAGAGGTCAGGCCTACAACCTGTCAGCAGAGGAGGCTGAGGCTTCAGAGGAGGTGATTACAGGTAACATCAGAGTTCATTCAATACCTGTTCTCGCTCTCTTCGATTCGGGTGCATCCCACTGTTATATCTCCGACCATTTTGTGGCTGTTCATTCTATACCTGTTAAGGCTTTAGACCACAAGTGGGAGATAAGTACTGGGAATGGGGTAGTTATATCTTCTAGAGTTTGTGCTGACTGTCCAGTGGAACTTTGTGGGAAGACCTTGGCCATAGATATGCTCGTACTAGACACCAAAGGGTACGACGTAATCTTAGGCATGACCTGGCTCAGTCAGTACTATGCGGTGATTGACTGTAGAGGAAGGAAGATCAATTTCAGAATCCCTCATCAGCCGGAGTTCCAGTTTAGTGGAGAGGTGAAGCCTGCTAAGAAGGAGATTCAGATGACCACTTCGGAGGTTCTGAAGGGAGTGCCAGTGTGGGATGAATTTCCAGAAGTCTTTGCTGAGGTCTCAGGGCTTCCACCGAGAGGATAGTGGAGTTCTCCATTGATACAGTTCCAGGGACAGCTCCTATATCCAAGGCTCCGTACAGGATGGCACCGACGGAGTTGGAGATCCTGAAGAAGCAGCTGCAGGAGTATTCGGACAAGGGATTGATTCGGCCGAGCACTTCACCATGGGGAGCTCCAGTACTCTTGGCGAGTAAGAAGGATGGTGGTAAGAGGCTTTGTATTGATTATAGGAGTTGAACAAGGTCACCATCAAGAACAAGTATCCCTTGCCCCGGATTGATGACTTGTTTGATCAGCTTCATGGAGCCCGCGTATTTTCTAAGTTAGATTTGCAATCGGGTTACCATCAGCTGAGGGTGAAGAAGGAGGATGTTCCGAAGACGGCATTCAGGACCCGTTATGGCCACTATGAATTTCTAGTTATGCCTTTCGGAGTCACCAATGCCCCTGCGATTTTCATGGATTTGATGAACCGAGTGTTCTCGCCCTACTTGGATCAGTTCGTTGTTGTTTTCATTGATGACATCTTGATCTATTCCAGGAACAACAAGGAGCATGCAGAACACTTGAGGATTGTGTTGCAGACCCTCCAGCAGGAACAGCTTCATGCCAAGAGGAGCAAGTGTGAGTTCTGGTTGGACAGCATAGCCTTCCTTGGACACATAGTTTCAGCAGAAGGAATTTCAGTTGATCCTAGTAAAGTCCAGACAGTGAAGGATTGGCCTATTCCGGAGACGGTGACTTAGATTAAGAGTTTTCTTGGGCTAGCCGGATATTACAGGCGCTTTGTCCAGGATTTCTCTAGGATTGCAGCTCCGTTGACCAAGCTCACCCGGAAGGGGAGAGATACATATGGACAGAAGATTGTGATGCAGCATTTGAGCAGTTGAAGCAGAGGCTTATCACAGCTCCAATCTTGAGGACTCCTTCAGGAAGAGGAGGGATGGTCATTTTCTGTGATGCATCAGGTAAAGGCCTGGGGTGTGTGCTTATGCAACATGATCATGTTATAGCATATGCATCTAGGCAGTTGAAGCCTCATGAGAGGAATTACCCAACTCATGACTTGGAGTTGGCAGCTGTGATATTTGCTTTGAAGATCTGGAGACACTACCTTCTGGGAGACAAAGTGTTGATATACACAGATCACAAGAGCCTCAAGTATATTTTCTCACAGAAGGAGTTAAATATGAGGCAGAGGAGGTGGTTGGAGCTTATGGCGGACTATGATATTGACTTGCAGTATCATCCAGGCAAAGTCAATACCGTTCCTGATGCACTGAGCAGGATGCCAGAGAACAGAGTGCTAGTCCACCTCACGCAGCAGAGGGAGTTGATTCAGGAATTCATCAGATTGGATTTGATGTTAGTGCAAGGAGGTGAGAAGGCCGGCAGTTCATGGCTTTACAGATCCAGTCATCATTGATAGAGGAGATCAAGGAAGCTCAGATGGAGGACCCCAGATTGCAGACATTCAGAGCTCAGGCGGAGGCTGGATTGAGGACTGATATCAGTATTCGTCCAGATGGTGCATTGTATTTTGGAGATAGACTTTGTGTTCCCCGAGGAGAAGTCAGACAGAAGATTTTGGAGGAATCACACAGTTCAGCTTATTCTATACACCCTGGGGGAAACAAGATGTACCAGGACCTGAAGAAGCACTTTTGGTGGAATGCTATGAAGAGGGAGATAGCCCAGTTTGTTGCCAAGTGCTTGGTTTGCCAGCAGATAAAGATCGAGCATCAGAGACCAGCTGGACTTCTTCAACCTTTGCCGATACCCGAATGGAAGTGGGAGCATATCACCATGGATTTTGTGACGGCATTACCTCGGAGTCCCAGGGGTAATAATGCTGTGTGGGTTATAGTTGATCGCCTCACCAAGTCAGCTCACTTCATACCATTCAGGGTAGGCCAGTCGACAGAGGTTCTGGCAGATAAGTATATGAAGGAGGTGGTTCGTCTGCATGGAGTTCCAGTTAGTATTGTGTCAGATAGAGACACCAGATTCAGATCTCATTTCTGGAGAGTCTCCAAGAAAGTCTGGGAACTCGTCTGAAATTCAGTACTTCTTATCATCCTCAGACAGACGGACAATCTGAGAGGACTATCCAGATCCTTGAAGATATGTTGAGGGCTTGCATGATTGACTTTGGGGGATCTTGGGAAGACCATCTTCACTTGGCTGAGTTTTCATATAACAACAGCTACCAGGCAAGTATTAAGATGGCACCCTTTGAGGCATTGTATGGTAGGAAGTGCCGATCACCGATTTGTTGGGATGAAGTCGGTGAGAGGAGTCTGTTGGGACCAGAGATTCTGATGCAGACTACAGAGAAAGTCAGGGTTATCAGAAATCATCTCAGGGCTGCTCAGAGTAGGCAGAAGAGTTGGGCAGACACTCGGAGGAGGCCATTGGAGTTCCAGGTTGGAGATCATGTATTCTTGAGGATATCACCTACCAAGGGAGTGATCCGGTTCGGTGCTCGTGGGAAGCTAAGTCCAAGGTATATTGGCCCATTCGAGATCCTGGATCGTGTGGGAGATGTGTCCTATAGATTGGCATTACCGCCTTCTTTGGACGGGGTGCATAATGTCTTCCACGTGTCTCAGTTGAGGAAGTATGTCAGGGATGACAGCCATATTCTGGATCATTCCGAGCTGGAGCTACAACCTGATTTATCATACCAAGAGCAGCCGTTGGCCATCCTGGATAGGAGTGTCAAGACACTGAAGAACAGAGCTATTCCATTGGTATTGGTGTCATGGAACAGGCATGCGCCAGGAGAGGCCACTTGGGAGCGTGAGGACGTTATCCGGGATCGTTATCCTCATCTTTTCACATCTTGATTGGGTAAGACTCTTCCCTTCTACTTTTTCTACCGTTATCTTTCCTTGTATCCATATCTATCTATTGCTTTTCCTGTTATCTTTTACCTTATGAAATTTCGAGGACGAAATTTTTGTAAGGTGGGTAGATTGTAATACCCCTCTCCCGGAATACGTGCCTAGTTACGTATTCAGTCCTTTGACCGTATTTTCCGATGTACCTTCCGTATTTGACCGATTTTAATTTCAAATATCATTTTCCAATATTTTAGATTTTATGTGATTTTCTGGAATTTTCTGGAATTAAAATGAATTTCTCCGAAACCGGTGTCGGCCAGTACCGCTGGCCGATTTCCAAATTTTTTTTCTTCCAAACTGTTAGGAATTTCTAGAAAGTCCTTTAGACTTTATTTCTTAGAATCATATTTCTTACCTATACTCTTTTTCTGAGAATTTTATAAATTTATGAAAATTCTTTCGGAGTCGGTAAATAACTGATTCCGGGATTTTAATTAAAAATCTATACAGTATTTCTTCCAACGAATTTCACCATTGGTCTTCAAATATTATTCTTGATTTTTGGTAAAATTTTCAGACCATTCCAAAATACTTGAATTTCGGGCATTTTTCCAAATTTGCAAAATTCCTTTTCCACTTCATTTCCACCTCATTTCCCACTCACACTTCACCTAACCCCACTCACTCTCTCCCTCTCCCACAGCCGGCCAAGTGGCCAAAGAGAGGACACTCACCTCACCCCTCCTTTTGCAAGAAAACCCCTCACTTCTATCCAATTTCCAACCCCTTTACAAAAATCCCAAACTATAAATTCCTATTCATTTGCAAATCACTCTTTTTCTCTCTTTCACTTCAACAAGAGAAGAGAAGCTCCATAATCTCCTCCTTCCACAACTGAACCCTAGCTCCAAGATCACTTCAAGACCTTTCCCTCCAGCCCAAGGCAACTCCAAGAGCACTTCTTCACCTCAAGCTTCAACAACAAGTGTGGAGTGAAGCCATCATCCTCATCCTTGAATCAAGTCATAATTGAACCTATCCCAAGTGAGTATTTCACTCACCAAGGCTTGTATTAGCCCTAGAATACTTGTATCTACACTTCTTGTACACCTAGGTCACCAAAAACCACGAATTGAACCATCAAACACACTTCCAGAAATTCTGATCTGCTCACTGTTCTTCACAGTATTAGTCGACTCATCATAGGACCTAGTCGACTAGAACACTTAGCTGAAACTTAGTTTTCTGGAAAAACCCAGTATTAGTCGACTTGCCCCAATATTAGTCGACTAACAAACTCTCTGGAAACCCATATTAGTCGACTCCTGAATTCACCTAGTCGACTAATCCATCTTGGACCAGAAAACCCAACTCTCTGGATCAGCAGACTTAGTCGACTTAAGTGTCCATTAGTCGACTAGAACTCCCTATTAGTCGACTAACCTTCCTACCCTAGTCGACTAACTTTCCCTGAAACAGAATTCTAACTCTCTGTATCCCAGTATTAGTCGACTAACCCTTACCCCTAGTCGACTAATCCTGACTGTGTGTCATAGTTAATTTCTGTTCTGAATTTGGTTTTTATACTTGTTACATATGTATTATATCTTGCTTGTTCATGCTTCAATACTGGCTCTACATGACCTATTACTGGATGGATGTATCTCTTGTTACCTCATGACTTATTATTGCATATACTCGTTCCATGACATGTTAAACAATAATATCACCACTTATCATGCCATCTCTTAAAACTAAGCATGATACACTTGACTTTTACATAAAAAGCACCAACTTACACATGGGTCGGGGGAAATATGCGGATATCGATACGTGTTCGTGTTTACAGTGGCTTTTAGGTATATTGTACAATTACTGTTCCGGTCTTACCTGTGGTACTCCAGGGGACCGAGGGGAGTGCTTTCTCCCTTTCCTGTTTACTGTCATGACAAGGGCATACATAAGACCCTCCTGTTAGCCTAGCGGCAGGTTCCGTCTTCAAGCAACGGAACAATACTGGGCCGTGGTCCCGGGCATGCACGGGACCCACTGTAAACATAGTTCGTCGATACAACCGCTGTTTCCAATAACAACCTTGTTTCACTAGGATATGGATCTATGTGCTCTGGGACGCTGGGTCACATAGCTAGATATCACAGTAAGACAAGTAATAATAATAAGACGTTAATTGTAAATTTGCTGCATATGATCTTACCTTATTGAGTTTACATCGCTTGTTATTCATTGCTATTTATTGTAACTTCATTACCTTTATTCATGATCCTTATGTCACTTGACTATCTTTTATTAGTTATTATATGTCTTGACCCTTTGGATTTGCATATTCAGATTCCGAGGCCTGGGTCGAAGTGGAGCCATCCACCGAAGATCAGGCTTTCTTTAGTGAGCAGGCAGATTAGCTCCGGTCCTCGTGCCAGACTCTTCCTTTTGGTTCACGGGATCTCCATCCATTTCGTGAGCATTTTTGTATTTTTGATTGTATATCGTTCATTTTGGACTTGGGTTGTGATAAAGGACACTTGTAAAGTGATTTTTGCTTATCATAACTTGTATAGCTTTGTATTTATCTTTTGTAAGTTGGCATATGAATATACCACGCTGTGTGTTGTACTCTGATACTTGTTGTACTTATGCTTAGCGTATATACGTGGGGGCACCATCTGACCTACGTATATGCGTTGCAGTGACGTTCCCGTATCTTTGGGATCGGGGCGTTACAAACCTGAATGTTTAGCTCTGACCACCTTAGTGATAAATGGATAAGTGTTTAAACAAAGATGTACACCACAGCCTTATCCAACAGATATAACTTATATAAATAATAGATCCCTTCCTATGCGGAGGGGGACGATGAATGAATTCTAGAAATTCTAGCACGCCAGAGAACACCATTGTCATCATCTTTATAATAGTGAAATTGCTCTCTCTCTATGGTTTTCTCCCATTTATTTTTCACGTAATTCTCTGTGTTTGCGTTGGTTTTTTCGGAGATTTGTTTGACCCATCTATACAAATTTGGTGCGTGGATTTATTCTTTAGAAAATTACTCATAGCAGGATTACATCAGAACACTCATAGTGGAGAAAGAAACCCTAGTCATAGCACAAAAATAAATGTCATCAAGATCAGGAGAGAAATGCCTAATGTGTGTTATGTAATTGCTAGTAGTTTCCCTCTCTAATATTCATAGCCAACCGTTAATTAAGTGAAACGATCATTAGTTAAACTTAGTGACTTGCGTTTGCTGTCATGTCAAGCTATTGCCTAATATAATATTGCTTCGTAGTGCGCCCTTGCAAAATATAATTCAAAAAATTAAACTAGCATAACGCCTTTATACGTCACAAAGCCGATTCGTTATGTAGCATTCCTCTTAGTGTGCCTTAGTAAATATTAGCTCAAAAAATTTCCCTATTTCACTACGAATGGAAACATACAAATCTAGAACTTTTCATGAGAAAAGAAAGTGTGTTCCTCTTGATCCTCACTTAGTTGGATGTTATATCAAAAGACATAACTCTAGCTATTCAAGTTCATTTATGAAACAGAGTGAGGCGACACTTAAGCCTCAATTTTTTCTTCCTGTGCTTCAGGGGCACCTGATTTTTTTTCTTTATTTGTTTGTTTCATTTTTCTTATAATTTTTTTTTGTATATTCATGAATTTCTTCTTTCTCTCTTTCTTTTTCGAATTATACAGTAACAAAGTTTTCCATTTTTTAAATTTTCTTTTGTTCATAATTTTTCTTGTCTTTTCTTCATAGATTTTTTTTCTTTTCATTTTCAGATTCTTTTTTCTTCATATTCTTTACTCCTTTATGTTTTTTGAATCTGCAATCCATTTTTTCTTTTTCTTTTTAACATTTTCTATTCTTTCTCTTTTCTCCAAAAATTATTCTTTTCCTTTTTCTTATCCAATTATTTCTTTTCATTTTGCTTCATATTTTTTCCTTTCCCTTTTTGGTTCTTCTTTCTTTAATTTCTGAATTTTCTTCTTTTATTTTTTTGATTTAATTCAACATTTATTTCCTATTTTTTCTTTCCTATTGATTGTATTCTACTTTTTTTTAATTTCTCTTTGTATTTTCTAGATTTTACATTTTTCTTTTTTCTATTTATTTCTTCTTCCTTTTTCTTTCTTCTTTTTTTTTTTCTTATTTTTATTTTTAATCTTTTCTACCTTGTTTCATATTTTTCTTGTATTTTTTCTAGTTCAATTCTACTTATTTTACCTCTTTACTTTTGTTTTGTCTTGATTATTATGTTTTTCATTTTTTATTCATTCTTTCATTCTTTTCTTTTCTTCATGATACCTTTATATTTTATTTTTTCTGATTTCTTTTTCTTTTTCTGATTTCTTTATTTTTTTCAATTCTTATTTTTTTCTGCTATTATTTTTTCTTTTTTAAAATTATTATATTGCTATTTTGTATTTGTTCTGATTTCCACTTTTTTAATAAAAGATATTATGGCTTTATTTTTCATGAAATATTTTTTTTACATATTTAATTATCTCTACCTTATTTTTTTATGATTTTCCCGTAAATGGCGCCGCTCCCGCCCCTTAGCTGTCACTCGCGGGATCGAATAATAATAATATAAATAGCCAAGAAATGAAATCACTAATTATTATTTTTCTAAATCTTCGCTGTTCCTCACTCTCGGATTCTGTTTCTTGATTCGTTTCGAAACCCTAATTGGGTCTGTTGCTCTCTCCTGCGTTTTTCGAGCGAGCGATCGATCTCGATCAATGGCGAAAGTGAGGATGCTTGTGTCGAAGAGGAAGCACCAGCAGCTAAATCAAAATCGGGTTTATTTCGTCCGGAGAAAGGTTGCTCGGAGATCAAAGTTCCCCTCTCCCTCAATGACTAAGATTGTGGCGAAGAGGGAGCACAGTGTGCGGCAGGACCGGTGGATTTTCATCGGAAAGAATAAGAGGATGGCCACGTGGTGGAGGAGAAAGATTGCTCGGGCATTGAAATTCCCCTCTCTTCCACCATCACCGTCGCCGGCATCGCCTTCGGCATCATCCTCGTCGTCGTCAGATTACGGCTACTGCCGACGGTTGTCATTTGACGACGATGACGAGCCCTCAACCACATACCAATCTTCAAGAACCCCACCTCCAGCCTCACCTCCGCCTCCAGGCTTCCCCTTTCCCATCTACAAGGTAAAGTCTCCATCTGAGGACGACTGTTCGACCCTTTCCCACATCCCTGACGCCAAGCCTCCATCGTCGCCGGCGATGGCAGCGACCGCTTCCACACGACTCTCGAGGGGCTGCTGCTGCCCAGAACCCCACCCCAATCGTCACCCGCACCTCCTGGCTTCCCCTTTCCATCTATCGCTCCTTAAACTCAGACTCTGATGATTCTTCAACATATCCTTTCTATTATGACTGCCGATCATCATTTCCTGTCTCCTCCTCGTTACCTTCACTTACCCTTACCCTAGCTCCTCCTGGACGCCGCCATGGCACAACCACCACCACCACCAGCAGCCCCCCTTCATGCTTCCAAAGACTACTACTTCCTGATCTCAATGCGTGAAGAAGAAGAAGAAAAAGAATGGCCAATGGCTGCTGTGTCTGTAAGAATTTTTTTTTTTTTTTTTTAATTTCTTGGAACAAATACAAATCAAAATTGTGTATTTATGATTTTCAATCATAAAAAGGTGTCTTTTTTCCTTTTTCCATTCAATTTCTGATAGTAAATTTGTTTACTTCTCACTGGATTCTATAAGAATGTTCTGTATACATCACAAAAAGATGTCTTCTGTAATTGGAATAAATACAGATCAAAATTCTGTATTTATGGAATAAATACAGATCAAAATTCTGTATTTATGGTTGTCAGCAGTCTTCTTTGAAATGATTTATGGCGTAATTCAGTTGTTTCTAGACTCCTTAATATGATTAACGAACTATGTTATTTGTTTCAGTAATCTGCATCCTAGATCGATAGTCATTTAGTTTGAGTTCATTTGATTATCAAAGATGCTCAAGAGCTAATAGTTGTATTCCGTCCTTGTTACTGACTTGATTTAGCTAGAATGGGGTTTAAGAATTAAAGATGGGATGTCGGATTTTGTTCCTCGAGTATTAAGGGATGGAATTTAGTTACAGTGTGGGGGTTTAATATTTTATAGTTTTTTTTTTTTTTTTTTCAAGAAAAGCAGTGCTTATTATAGTTGAAATAGGTATTTGAATGGCCATTATGGTTAATCGGGGTTGAGTTGACAATGGTAAATTATGGAAAGAGTCAACTTGACTTCAACATTAGAGGAAATCGATGAGCAAGCTTTATAAATTTCAAGGATTGGGCAGAGCTAAGAGTCAACAAGAAACTATTTTTCTATAATTTGCATGTGGCCAAAACTATTTGTGACTGTGTATTCAACCCATGACTTAAATAGTGGAGTCTGAAGAGTTTAAAATTGCCTTGTAGTACCCTGTTATTGTTGACTATACTATTACTTATAGAGTATTGTGTCTGCTCTCTATCTTTGTTGTTTTGGAGGCCTGCACTTCGACTCTGTCAAATTAGATATCAATGCATGCTGTGGGGAAAGGCTGGTGTGGTAAATGATCAAACTATGTTGGCTAATTGCTCCCATTATTACGGCAGTTCCACATGGATTTTATCGTCAGACTTAAATAAAAAACTAAAAGAAAATTGCTAACCTACTATTTATACTGATTAAGCAAAAGGTTTTTATTCTTGGAGTAGATTAAGAAATATTAAATTAGTGGCAATCAGTTTTCTTTGTGCATTCAAAAACATCCTGTTGTGATCTAATTTACTCATTACATATTTAAAGATTACTCTTATGCATGTTTATATATAAGACATCCCAGAACACATGCCATGAACAAAGAAGATCTGTCCATTTGGCCCATTGTCATTGTAGGACCTCCGATGCACAGTAATGAGTTTGTCTTGCTTATTAGAACTTTCGAAATATTTTTAAGCTCCTTAATAAGCAAAAGTGAAGAACTGATAGACTAAGTTATTACATTGACTAGTATGGATGAAAAGCATATGCATGTAGTTAGCAAGATCTCTGAAAATTTTCAATTTAAGCTAGTATATGGTCCTATTTTATGCATGAATCTCAATATACGTGCAAATAAGTGCCTGAGTTTTGAAATCAAGCTCCTAGTTATTTAGTGAAATGTCCAAGTTTACTACACGGACAAGAGTCATTGGTAACAGGCAGAATTAAATGTTTTGCTAGGTAACTCCATTCTTGCATGAACTGAATTAACAATTACTGTTGATATTGAAGTCATTCAAGAGCAAGAGTCTCTCTTTATCAAAGAGAAGTGTATGAGTTATGTTGCATAAAAAACAGTAGGAAATAGCAAAAAAGCACAGTTTATGTAGAAGGTCAACCCCTTTTTTTCATCATACACTCCTTCGGCAACTTTCCCTGCGTGCTTTCGTATCTGGAGACGGAGTACACCTCTTTGGCTCCTCAACCTCAGACTCTGATGATGATTGTGAAACCTCCCTTTCTACTATGACTGCCGATCACCTATCTCTCCCTTCTCCAGGATTGGAGTTACTTTCCCCTGCACCTACTGCCATGACTACACCTCCACCAGCCCTTCGTGTTTCATTGAGAGATGCTCGACTGCACCCAAATACTACTTCCTCTCAATGCGTGAACAGATTTTGTAAGCTCAAATTTTATTTATTTTATCGTATGTCATTTTTTTGGAAATGAATTGTATATCAATTGACTATAATTTTCATTTAATAAAAAGATGTTCTTTTTCATTTTTTTCCGTATATTTGTGATAGTAAATTTGTAATTGTTCATTTTTCTATTGGATTCTATAGGGATGCATGTATGTACCTCATTTCTCTATTTTTTACATGTATAGATTTTTTTGGAAAAAAGATATTTTTTTTACTTGAAAGAGAGAATTTTTTACGACAATGAATCAAATCGAAAGGTGAACATGTCTTCTTTCTGCAGCAATGCAGAAGTTCGTTGGTTTAGAATTAGTGGGCTTAAACTTGTGCTTTAGTTTATTAAGTAAATTCTACAACAATACATATGTGATTTCTGTAGAATGCATAGATTTACCTCTGCTAATTAGTTTATCACAAATGCATGCAATTTCTCAGGGGCAATTTCATTTGACTAGTTTAGGAGTGCATAGTTGAATATATTGACACCGGAGAGCATCATGACTAATCACCACAAGGAACTGGAAGCATCCTTGATCAGTTTGGGATGATTGGAAAATAGTTATCTCGAGCACGCCATTATGACCTATTTTTCAATGTAACATTTGATTATTCTATCCTGTGTAAATCTCGTTGTTCTATTATCATTTTCTCCCCCAGTTAGTTTATATGGAACTGCAGGCCCTGGCTGTGTTCAATACAGTCACTCCATATAAATGTAATTGAGGAGGGAAATTCTCGGAGAATTTCTTCACACCACGAGTTTAATGAATGAAGGCAACATGAAATTACGTGGAAAACCCAAAAGTGAAAAACCACGGGGAGAGAATTACATCTGAGGTTTACCATGAATTCAACCGAGTGATGCTGTGATTACAAGCTCTAAGGTTTTATAGTGTTCGGGTTGAACGCTAGACTTTTGGGTAATTAGTTGTGAAGCACTAGAGATTTTAGATAAACAGCTGTGAACCCCTTCTTCTTGATGGAGAAGGAGAAGTATTTATACCCGTCTGAGCTGTTTTTGTGGGTGTGAATATCTCGGAGCCTATAACTGCATGATTCGCACATTATGATCTCCTTGTACCCGCCCAGGTCGCACCATTTCATTGTAGGATTGTCATACAGGATATCCGTCATTATTCATAACTGCTCGCATTGATGTGGGGCATTGTAATGTTTAGAAAATGGGGATGATCTGGCCGTGTAGTCAGGTCCATAAATCACGGGGATCGTGCTATCCAGCTGTAAGTAGCGCAGAAATAACGAGCTCCGAAGGATCTTCGTATTGGAGTCTTGAGTGGCTCCGGAAAGGATCTTTATGCCGACAGTAGAGGATCCTTGTATTGATCGTTGGCGTCCCGAAGAGTCGTGTGACTCTGGGTGTGTGATGTCTGATTAGATGTGAGCTCGGGGTGAGGCCTGAGGCTTTACTCTTTTTGCTCATGTTAGGCTTGTAAGTGAGCTGGGCCCACTGGCATACAAAGTAGAGCCTCCAGGTGTCTGGACATGTGTCGTGATCTTGACGAAGGTCAAATCTGACCATTACAGTAATACATCCATGCTTTCCACTTACAATTTAACTCAACTTTTATTTTGAATGTTTGAGATCACCCGAGCTCACATTGATGTTAATCTTTTAATCTAATAAAGCTGAAAAATTAATACACTTCGTCTGCCTATGGGGTACGTGTGCTTCTGTCGTTCAAAAAGTTTTCTACAAAGGGGAGTATTAATTTAATTCAATGTTAGCAAGAACTGAACTCCTATTCTACGCATGAATTTGAAGATGTCTGAAGTCAAAACCCGAGAAACACCGAAAAAGACTTCTACTTTTTCAAAAGAGGTAGTTAAAAGTTTAACATTAATGAAAATATCTCACTATTCAAGTTGTTTGTTATTATTATTAAATTTCTGTACCTCTTGGCGCAAGGATTTTAGTGGAGAACCACTTTTGCAGTTGCTAGGATGCACTTGATCTAGTTTTATATAATTTGGGGATTTATGTGTGTAAGATGAGATTTTTGGCTGAGTTTTCAAGTGTGGTTGACTCGGGGCTCCTTTTACGCAATGACATGGGTAGTTAGGTTGGTATTTGGTGATGTTTCTCTTTTTGGATAGAAAAATTCACCTGAACTGTGATGAGTCTACCATTAATTGGTATTGCGAAGGTTGATCCTTAGATGTTCGCTGAGTAATTCAACATATCACTTAAGAATGACAATTTCCCTCATTAATTGTATTGTGAAGTTTGATTCTCAAATATTCATTCAACAAATTTTAAGAATGACAATTTTCGAACTCTACTTTCTACTACGCCCACAACTCCGACGAGCTCCTCCTTCGACCCCCTCTCCTCCACTCTCTCAACCTCCTTCTCCACTGTCACGCCATGCTTCCCAAAATACACAGTACAGGGACGTGAGGACGGCCAACAGATACTCAGAGTGAAATCTCTTGCATGAGTACCTTAGGCTGTCAACAACGAGCAGGACAGTACATGTATATGCATATCAACCAAGCGTAGGGATAAAAGCACATATATGAAACATAGAATTATAAACAGTATCATCCACTTTATTGAATAGATAAGTCAAGAAAAGAAACTAAACTCACCGGAGAACAACTGAACCAGATATGTTCTACGATCAGCTCTCTCTATCGGCTTTCTGACCTATATATTGAAAATAATAAAGGTCCGTCAGAAGCGGACCAGAAGTGTACACGATTCCTTCAGAGATTGGCCAATCCCTAAGTCTGTCATACAAGTGAGAAGTTTCCTTAGACTGACTGGCTACTATCGTCGGTTTGTCCAAAATTTCTCCAGGATCGCCGAGCCTCTAACCAAGCTCACTAGAAAGGAAGTGAAGTATCAGTGGACTGAGGAATGCCAGCTAGCATTCGAGAAAACTGAAGGATCGATTGACAACAACACCATTCTAGCAATTCCAGATAGGTCTGGGGGGATGGTGATACATTGCGATGCTTTGGGAGCGGCCTGGGCTGTGTGTTGATGCAACGAGCAGAGTCATATCATTCGCCTCAAGACAACTGAAGCCCCATGAGAGAAATTACCCAACCATGATCTGGAACTGGCAGCGGTCATCTTTGCCCTTAAGGTGTGGAGACACTATCTTCTCGAGGACGTGTGGAGATATTCACAAATCATAAGAGTCTCAAGTTCATTTTTACCTAAAAGGAGCTCAACATGCACTAGAGGAGATGGCTAGAGCTCATGACAGATTATGATCTGACCGGCAAAACCACCTCGGGAAGGTGAATGTAGTTCCTGATGCTCTCGGTGGAAAGCCCTCTTTCATGATGATGACTCAGCTGAAGGAGATGCAGGAAGAGATTCTTAAGCTAGACTTGAGATCATTCTACCTAGAGATATTGGAAGACTCATGACCTTGGTGACTCAACCATCTCTGATCGAGAAGATCAAGGAGGTTCAGAAAGAAGACGCTAAGTTGCAGAGGATCAGAGAAGAAGTGAAGCTAGTCTAAGGCATGATATTTTAATCCATGCTGTTGGTTCGCTTCAGTTCGGAAGCAGACTCTGTGTACCATCTGGGAAATTCGAAAGGAGTTGCTCTCTGAAACCCAGTTCTCCTTATTCGGTACACCTGGGGGTACTAAAATATATAGAGATCTCAAGCAACACTTTTGGTGGCACGGGATGAAGAGAGAGATAGCTCGATTTGTAGCCTGTTGCCTTGTATGCCAGCAAGTCAGGGTGGAACACCAAAGGACGGTCGGGCTTCTACAACCACTCCCTATTCCTGAATGAAAGTGGGAGAATATCACCATGGACTTTGTTGTAGGCCTGCCTAGGAGTCCAAGAGGAAACAATGCTATATGGGTGATCGTGGACCGACACACTAAGAGTGCTCACTTTATACCTTTAGAGTCGGACAGTCCACAGAAGCACTGGCAGAGAAGTACATACAGGAAATAATCAGACTGCATGGAGTCCCTGTTAGTATTGTATCAGATAGAGACACTAGATTTCTGTCGTATTTCTGGGAAAGTCTTCAGAGGAGCTTAGGCAACAAGTTAAAGTTCAGCATGGCATTCCATCCTTAGACTGATGGCCAATCAGAAAGAACCATCCAGATTCTAGAGGATATGCTTAGAGCCTGTATACTGGACTTTAAGGGATCATGGAATGACCATCTGCATTTAGTGGAGTTCTCCTATAACAATAGCTACAGGTCAGCATCCAGATGGCTCCATATGAGGCACTCTATGAGAGAAAGTGCAGATCTTTTGTGTGCTGGGATTACATCGGCGAAAGAAAGTTGCTCGGTCCAGATCTGATTTTGCAGACAATAGAGAAGATAACCAAGATCAGAAAACATATGAAAGCCGCTCAAGATCGTCAGAAGAAGTGGGCCGATGCCAAGAGAAGACCCTTAGAGTTTGCAGCAGGTGACCATGTATTTCTTAAGATCTCACCAACTCGGGGGGTCATTAGGTCGGCTGCAGTGGGAAGCTAAGTTCCAGATACATTAGACCTTTTGACATCATAGAACGAGTCAGAGAAGTAGCATACTGAGTAGCCTTACCTCCAGCACTAGATGGTGTTCATGACGTATTCTACATCCTCAATTAAGAAAGTACGTCAGGACGACTAACATATTCTAGACTATTCAGACTGAACATGACCTATTCTATGAGGCTCAGCCAGTCCGCATCATCGACAAGGAGTCTGAAGAAAGAGACCATTCCTCTGATACTGGTATCTTGGGATCCAAGCTCTCATAGAGATTCCACGTAGGAATGGGAAGATGAGATTAGGGATAAATTTCCCCATCTTTTCTCAGGTAACTTATCTCACTTTAGCTATCAATTCATCATCTTATAATTAGAATAGTTTTTCTCCTTGTTTACTTTTGAATTTCTGGGACGAAATTCTTTTTATTACGTGGTTGGATTGTAACCCTCAGTTCTAGTCACCTGTATTTTCACTGGTGGTCAGTATGGTATAAATATCTTTATTGGCCATTCTAGTGGCCTAACTAAGTCTACTTTACTCTAATAATATTTTCTGATATTTCAGATATTTCTAGATTTTTTCAATTTTTCTTAATTAATTGAAGATTCGCAAAGTTGAGACCCATCGGTGTCGTTATACGACTCTAGAATTTTTAATTCACGATCTGGGATGAATTTCATGAATCTGATTTTCAGTGATGCTTAAAATAATATTTTCTATTTTTAGGATTTTTTCCGAGTTAAATAGGGATTTAACCAGATTATGAAAAGGCAAAAAAATAAATAAAAATAAAAATAAAATAAAATAAAAAATTTTCTGAAAAATTAATTGCTGGCGCTGGGCTTGATCCCAGGTCGGCCAAGAGGCAGATGAAGTAACTGGCCAGATCAGATCTGGCCAGGACCTGGTCTTGCCAGACAAGGCCAGATCAGGGCCTGGTCCAACCAGACCAGCCAATAAAAAAAAGAAAAAAGAAAAAGAAAAAAGAAAAAAATAAAAATAAGAATAAAAATAAAAATAAAATAAAAAATTCTTAAAATAATACTGACGCTTGGCTTGAATCCAGGTCGGCCAATAAGGAAATGAAGTTACTATACCATTGTGCCACATTAGCGTGTGGTATAGTTACTTCATCTCCCTCTTGGCCGACCTGGGTTCAAGCCCGAGCATTAATTTTTAGAATTTTTTATTTTTTTTTGTTTACTTTTATTTATTTTTGCCTTTTCTTAATTCGATTAAATCCTTATTTAACTCAAAAAATTCCTAAAAATAAAAAATGTTATTTTAAGCATCATTAAGAAATCAGATTCGTGAAATTCGTTCCGATTCAATAACAACAACAACTAAGCCATTTGTCCCAAGTATTTGGGGTAGGCTACATGACCAAAAGAGAATTACACCGGATCGGGCTAAATTCATCCCTGATTGTGAATTAAAAATTCTGGAGTCGTATAGCGACACAATGGGTGATTAGTCTCCAAAATTGTAAATTTTATACCACATCTTCATATTTATTCATATTAAATTATGTTAATAACACCTCTCTTGTATGTTCCTAGGTCCATGGTGTGGAATTAAGAAGAAGCCCAAAAATCTCATTTATTAGGTGATTTAAAGCCTACTAATATAGCCATTGATTTTGGAGAGCTAATCTGTCAAATCTGGGAGCAGAAAATCAGAAACCAGCAGGGGGACCTATAGGGGGACAAGCTAGCAGTCTGCACCCACTGGCGCGGTGCGCGCGGCCCCAGAAGGGCAGCAGAAACGCGGCAAAAATCGCGTTTCAGCGACCTTCTGTGTGGCTACGTGTCGAGTTTCGACTGGTGGTCCTGTGATACTTTCCTAGTGCCCCCTAGCCTATAAATACTCCAGGTTTTTCAGAACAGGGGGTGGAGAGCTTTTAGGGATAGTTCTCCCATTTATGTAGTTTAGTATAGTTTTCTTCTTTCTTTTGTTTTTATTTCCTTTGTAGATCATGTAATAGGGAAGAGAGAAGCATAGGATGAAGATTAGGGTTCTTGTAATGGAAGGTGACATTCTATGAAAGGTTCTCTCTTTATCTCTATGCTTTT
The DNA here is from genome assembly GCA_038442645.1 of Agave tequilana. Taxonomy (NCBI): domain Eukaryota; kingdom Viridiplantae; phylum Streptophyta; class Magnoliopsida; order Asparagales; family Asparagaceae; genus Agave; species Agave tequilana. The sequence continues at coordinate 83,332 of JAVJIF010003866.1, forward strand.
CTTCTCTCTAACTCTTTATATGCTTAGCTTTTTCTCTCATGACAACTAACTATTAACCACTAATTTGCTCCTTCATACTTGATAATCCACATGAATCTGATAGCCTCTACTTGGTCTTGCTCTTGCAAGAGTCTTTGATGGCTCATGATGATAGATTCTAATACTCTAACATCTAATTCTCTAACAAGTTACCATTACTTTATTCCATGATTGTTCTAGTTAGTTTTGATGGTTTAAGTATAACTTGCACTTGTTTATTGATTTTGATGTGATAAGTTGTCTTATGGGTCATGCTTTGAAACGCTCTTGAATCAAGGCTAGTGATGGCCAAGGATACATGTGAGGCAACTATCACTAAGAGGTTAGCATGGTTAGTGGAGCCATTAGTAGTTAGTACCATGAGTTTTCTTTCTTTTTTACTTTATTTTAGAAATAATACAAAAATCACAAATACCTTCTCTTCAATGTTTCTTTGTTTCCACCATACACTTCTCTTTTTATTCTTGTTTTCTTTTCTTTTCATTCTTTAAATATAGAAGAACCGTAACACACGTGAATATACCGTAAAGCTTCTATCCTTTCTGTCCTTGTGGATTCGATCTGTTTAGCCTCTATGCTATACAGAAGTATCGAGGAAGCCAAATCACACACTTTTAACTCGTAATTTCCAAAACATACACTTTTCGTGCACGGTTTCCCCGATCAAATTTTGGCGCCATTGCCGGGATGAGAACGGTTTGATTTCATGTTTTATTAACTTTTCTTCTTTGTTTTTGGTGGCAGGTCAATTTTTTAGCATTGCAGAAGTCACACTTACTTTTGTGTAGTTGGGTAATTCTTATATATTGCTATATTCTGCTGCTATTTTCTATTTATATTACTTGTGCACTGGTTTTTTCCTTAAGTCCAATTCGTACAAGTGTGTATATAGAAAAGAATGAACATACAAAGCGAGTATATCCCCATGTGTTTGTCCTAAGTTATATGCAATGCAATATTGAAAGGTGAAACCTCGAAGAATAGTGTTTTGGCAAATTAGATCCGTTGCTCCGACACAGATACCTCCTACTAATCTTGCCCCTACTTGGTCGGTTAACTTGTGGTTAGATTCTTACAATATACCCCCTATGGACAGTCTAAACCAGTTAGGAGTCGTCTAGGTCTAGGTCAACCCTAATATAGGATTATTTTTGATTTTTTTCTTTTTGTTTTTTTGTTTGTTTGTTTGTTTGTTTGATTTTTCTTTTTTTGTGATTATTGTGATAAAATGGAAATATAACTAAAATTTTTCCAACCAAATGAATCCATTTTTCACTTCGACCTCATGACTTAGATAACTCCGCCCGGTTATATACAACATGAATCAACCATATAGCTGACTGGATTATCCGACTCAATATGACCCATACCCCCAATCCTATACCAGATTTTTATAATAATTTCTACTCTTCATAGAGTTCATGAGGATTCACCTCCCCCGAGTCAAATTTTCAATCACTTGTCCATATTTTCGCAATATTTGTTTCTTAATTTTGCATACTATACTTCTTTTTCAGAACCACCCTCTGAAGAAAAATCTAATTTGGAAGGAGTATAGAAGCTATGCATGAGTCCCAACAACAATTCAAAATTTGCTCAATTACAATCCTTCCCATCAAACTCCTATATTCCTTTCTCTAGAACATCCATTGAAGAAAATCTAAGCTAGCGCGATAATTTCAAAATATGTTGGACTCATCATCTCAACCAAATTTTTCAAGAGTCATACTCATCTTTTCCAGTCACACCGATTCAAAATGAACAACCATCCACCCTGGAAATGAATATAGACCTCTGCGTGAGTCTGAGCAATAATCGCAAAATTCTGATGGACTCACAACTTCACCATAATTTTTTAAAACAACTTCATACTCACCTTTCAAGAAGAACAATTGCAAAGAGTATGAAAGACATGATTCAGACTCAAAATTCTGTTACCCGGCCTATCAGTAGATAGACTCAATAATGAGTGAATTAATTAATGAGAGTGAGAAAAATCTTTCTTGTCAACCTTTGACCAATACTATATCCCTAACTCTACCGATTGGACCTAAGAATCATATTATTTTAGAAACTAAGATTCAAATTTCAGCACACCCATTGGAACTTGGACCAAACTCTAAGTTTGAAAATCACATTGACATTTTAGAAAGTTATCCCTTTCCTGAAATGAAATTGGACATAAAAGTGATCTTGAACCTCAAGTTGGTAATTTTATTTCACTTTTTGACTCAATAATGACTCTGGTTATCCTTACCAGATTTTTTCTATTCTGGAGTCAACATTGAATCCTGTCCCGTAACCGTAAAATTGAATCACCATATTTTTACGATCACATTCCGTTATGGTGAAAGTGTGTGAACATCATTCTTTGGTTTGAACCTTATTTTTGAACCAATTTCGATCTCACTTTTTGAATCTCGACTTGATCAGAGTCAAATTCCCGAGTCGGTCAGTTTTTGTTCTTGTTCCATTTAAGTCCAAATCAATCATCTCCCAAATCGAAACTTCATTGTTGGAAAAGGATGTTGAATAAAATGACTCAGTAATTATTTTGAAATTATAAAATTGGGTGGGGATAATTTTTTAAATAAGACCATTCACTTCATCATTCTTTTTATGGGTTATATTCAAAGGTCATTGGTGGGTTCCTGCGAATTCCACAATATATGATTTGGGCCGCATTTCGTGGGCCAATCAGACCACCACCAGAATCACCACCATGAAGTAAATTTCCTTTCCTTTTTATTTGTTTCGCGCATATACACATTCACGATGCATTGAGGACAATGCATGAGATAGTGTGGGGGAGGATTTACTAACATAGTTTGTTTTTATATTTTTTCTTTCTTTTACACTTCTTTTTAGAAAGTTTTTAGATTTTTCTTTGTATAAAAATCCTTTTCTTTTCTTTTTAAAAACTTATTGAAATAAGAAAAGTAGTTTTGATTTATTTTAAGAAAATTAAGAGGATCTTAGGAATTAGGAAGACCTAAATTATGAATTTTTAAAGCTAAGTCAAAATAATAGATCTTGTTTAAATTTTTGGATAAGAAAGTAAATTGAAAAGATAATTTTATCTTGAATTTTTTGCCTTAGATATATGCACTTCACACTTACACAATTTTTTGGATTAAAACAAAGCCTGAAAATGCATAATATATATATATATATAATATATATATATATATTATATATATATTATATATATATATATATAATATATATATATAATGATGACAATAAAATCACTGATTGAAGCTGGGTAATTATGCCTCAGAAGCATGATTGTTCACTCATAAAAAGGTGGACCAAAACAAATAATCCCTTTTAGTTTTGTGGCCTTGTTTACTCGAGTCCTTAAGCCCGAGGGATGTTTTCCCCATTCGGTTCCTAAAACAATCTGGTTTAGGAGTAACCGGCTAAAGACTTACTACACGGGTACACTAGAAAGCCTAAAAAAATTAAGGAAAGAATTTTTTTTGGATATAAATAAATGACATAAAAGTTAGAGTCGATATCCCAAAAATCTTCAAAGTTCACAAAGTGCATATTTTTTAAGAGTTTTTATGAAAGACCAAAGAATCGATTCAATTTTTAATTCTTACTTTAATTTATAACAAGATTTTACATTTAGATTTAGTTTAAGGAAAAATAATTTCTAGTTAACATATAATCTTGG
>JAVJIF010003867.1:0-109943 GCA_038442645.1 Agave tequilana
TGTGGTCTCTCATTTCCATCAACATCTAATAATAGACATTCTTATGGGTTGATATATTTCTCTTTCTATTAGGACACTATTCTCCAAGTTACCAATGTTCCTACTCTCAGGAAGCTGAGAGGAATAATGAGCTTTTGATGACTAGAAGAACATCCTTCTGGGGGTTTCAGATTGTGAGATCATCACCAATTTTTGGTAAAAAACTGCAATGGCATGGCTCCTTCGAATCAACTATGACATGCTGCCTCTCTTTTTGTACCTTGAAGGAAGATTGCTGCTGGATGGATGCCTTACTTTCTTGATATGAACCTATTTTAGAGCCACCTCCGTAGTTACCGTGAGATGCATGTCCCTTATCCTTCTGATCTTTATCTTCCAAGGAAGTTATCCTACTTGGAGACTGCTTGGATTCTGGTGGTGTTCTCTCGAGACAGCTTGGATTCTGGTGTTCTCTCACTAGACAGCTTGGACTCTGGTGTTCTCTCTCGGGACAGCTTGGATTCTGGTGTTTTTTCTCTGGATATACAGAACTCAAATTAAGTCCAAGGTGTGAAAGCCCCCATCTGTGCACTGCACTCAACTTGCCGCCTAAAGCATCCACTAGGGTATTCAATTCACTGATCTCATATCGGAAGAGGAACAATCTTGTGCTCCAATCACAAGAACACAGCTCCTTTGCATGAGTCAAGCTGCAAATTTATCTGGAGAACACGCGCAACCAAAGCAGAAAGGTGCAAATCATAATGACACATGAGACACTCCCTCTCACAGCTAACATCAAAACAAGCATCCATTTTCCGAGGTTGCAATGACCAAGAATTTTCCCTTCTTACTACGTTCCAGTTCAACACGTTCCTGATCACGAAAAATTATAAGAGTAAGAAAAATTTTCAAGCCAATATCTTTAGGAAGGTAAAATATTTCAGATTTTTGCCTGGTTTTACGGATGGTCTAGAAATACCACTAGAATCGTGAAGTTAAAAATCCATAGTAGTAAGTAGAAACTTCTATATTTATGCTATTACTAGTCAGTTCATTTCCTCCTACCACATCTATTAAAGGCAAACTAACATCTAAAACTACTTTATTCTAGAACTTTTTAACTTTCAAATGAGAAATGAAAATAAGGCAAGCCTTAAGCAGTTTATATGGTATGAGGCATATAGTTCACCTTATTGACTTGGCTAGGATACCATCCACTCCACATGGCATTTTTCCATCTTAAATTATCTGTAGTATTCTTTGCAAGAAATGAAATATTCCATTTGCTCTAACTGCTTCTTTTGCAGCTCCAACAACAGCTTGTCATGAGATATTGATATCTTGCGAAACTGTTCACGATAATGCTCAACAGCATTCTGTCCATGAGGCAACCAGTCTATGGGAGCTACATTTACAGCCTCAGCACATTGAATCCACAATTGAAACCTGAATGATAAGCTCGGGGAAATGTCAAAACAACTCCCTGCACGTTGCAAACAACGATAAACACACACCCCTCTTTTTAGCAAAAGAAGGTGAAAACTGAGTTACCTGCAAAGAAGACACAGGAAAATATAAAAGGAGCTCCGAAATATTAAAAGAAACCAGCAAAAGCAGGTCAGGAACAACAAATTACAGATGACAAAAGATCCCCATAAACAAATTTGAGACCGGGATCTCCTCCGAGGTCAAAATAAAGAACCAGATGACCATCCATATAAAAATAGCTTAAGTACTATTTGAGTTCCCCCCCTAAACCTATTCACTTAGTTGAAACTTGATTACCCTGTCCTTTCAAATTCATCTTCATCATTATCATCATCAACAAAGCAGCACGCCTTTATCCCAAATCTTTGGGTCAGCCATATGAATCCCCTTTCTTTTTCAGCTCTGTTAAGGACCATGTCAAACCAGCATTGCTCATAATCCCATTGGATTGGAGTGGCATCCCCGCAGCACATTGCAGTGGAACAAACCAAAAAGTACTCTTCAGATTCATTTCATAGAGATCAGCTAAGTTTTTATGCTGGCCTCTGGGTAATTAATGAAGTACTCATTTATCTTGGTTGACTCAGGCAGTGAAAGAATTAACATCAAGCACATCACTAGTGAAGTTATTTAGAAATTCATGCACATGCTTGAGATTAAAATTCCAAATGAAGTCCACATTTGGTAGTTTGAGTATCAAAAAGCAGAAAAGTGAACTACAACCATACTTCTTAAATTCTTATGATGGTCCAGTGGTTGACAATCTCCATGTATGCATGCCCTACAAGTACACGTTTTATGTATGAAAATAAAAAAATCCCAAGTCTCAGAAGATTTTGTGTTTTGTTTCATTTTTAGATATAGATGACAGAACTTCATGGTATGATTACCAACTTTTTGATTGGCTTCACCAGGGAAACTATGAATTTTCAAAGGTGAGAATATTAATAGGTCAAGTTGGGCCTTGATTGTTAACATTGGTAATCATGTTGAAAAGTTATGAGATGGCATAGTTCTAAGAAATTTTCTATGATGAATTTGACAAGTTCAATGGTTACTTTTAACATTGTTGCTACGTAATCAAAGTACATATATATTGTTAAAAGATTACAACTATCTAAAAGATATATATAGATTGTTGTCGAGTTTTGAAGGAAAAAAAATTGGAAGCAGGCCGATACATTCAAGCAAATGGAGTCAAGGGAAAAATCTGTTGGCCCAAAGGCCTTCCACTCTAGTTTTGATGATGATTAACTCATGTAGTTATGTTTACTAATAATCTTGCGTTGTTTAAGTTTCAGATCATTAACCAAGATATTAGTTGATGATTAGCTTCAACAGGAGTTTAGAAGCTTTTCATGATGATTACAGGGCCAAAACTTCAAGATCACACTTGCCTAGCCCATGGATGGAGTTTTGGAGCAAGTCTACTTGAAGACGAAGATCATCAAGAAGACTTAGGTATCCTATTTAGTTAATGTGTTTTAAATCCTATGTAAAGCTTAGTATAGTTGATATGCTCAAGTGCACAACACACACGTTTTTATGTTTGGATATTGGTTTTTTTTCGGTTTTTAGTTTAACCGATATGTGTTTTCGTGAATAGATTGATCAAAAAAGTTTACTTTATTCTTATGTATATTAGATATGTTCTAGATATACATACATGCTTTAAACTTCTAGACAACTTTATTTTGACTATCCTATTCATGTATTGAAAAATCAAGTTTGGAAAAATACAAGTGTTTTTTTTGATAAAATTTTACAAGACACAAAAATGAATTGATATGATTGATATATGTCTTGAAATTTTTATCACAAGTTTGTGTTTCATACAAAATTACAAAACAAGTTTTTGTGGATTTTTAGAAGTTTTAAAAGATTTTTAGAAATATTTTTATAAAGTTTCCTGACCCAGTTTTCAGTTCTAGACTCAACCAGTCGACTAATTCAGTTTATTAGTCGACTTGGCTGAAGTCGGTCGACCGGGCCGGTCGACCGACGTGCACAAATCTGTGCACGTTTGGAAACCCTGGGACGGTCGACCGTACGGGTCGACCGGACAGAGAGCAGTGCTCTCTGTTTGTTTTTGGGTCGACCGGGCCGGTCGACCGTGGTTGCCCAACGGTCATATTTCTGACCGTTGGCGGTCGACCGGGCCGGTCGACCGACGCCTGTCAGAGTTGCTAGCTCAGCTCTAACGGCTAGTTTTGTATTTGGGCTATAAATACCCCATCTCTTTGGCTGTTTTGTTAAGGTTTTTAAGAAGAAAAATTTCAGTGTTTCTCTAGTGTTTAAACAAGTTTTCAAAATAGTTTTTGCGCTAAAAAGATCTCATCTTTATTGTTTGGGTTTTTGAAAAATCAAAGAAAAATAGGTTTTTGGGATATTGCTTTAGATCTTCATTTCTATCATATTGCAAGTGTTTTCCCAAGGATTTTTCTTTGTTGTTGTTTCCAAAAACACCTCGTTTTCCACACTTGAGCTATCATCTTCCTAATCTATTAGGATCTTGTTTTTGTGGAAAGAAAAAGGAGAGGTTTGTGGTTGAAAAGAGACCACCTTGTAAACCTTGATTTCTTGTTTGCTCCCTCTTAGGTAGAGGTTTGAGGTTGTGTAATTGGGTTGTTGGTTTACTCCCCCTAGTGAGAGGTGGAGTTGGTTGTTGTTTGCTCCCTCTATTGTGAGGTGGAACTTGGTGGTTGTAACCCTCTTCGGTAGAGGTGTTGGTTGTATTGGCTACGGGCCTACCCTCGGTTGTGAGGTGGTTGTTTGAGAGAGGAGTTCGGTACTCCATTGTTGTACAAATCCTTCTCGGTGAAGGTTCCCTCGGTAGGAGTCCTTCGTGTGGACGTTGATAGTGGATTGGAAATCCTACACGGTGGTGTAGGCGGGGATGTAGAGCAAGGTGCTCGAACCTCGAAACATATCTTTGGTGTTTGCGTTTTGATCCATTGTCTCTCTAACTCTCTCTCTTATAATTGTGCAAAGCATCATTCATTTCATCATACCATATTTGCTTGTGTTGAGCATAATTCATATTGCCATATCATATCTATTTGCTTGTGTTGCCTTGCATATATTCATATTGCCTATCATCTTATATGCTTGGTTGTTTGTGTGTGCCTCACTTGTACCTAATCAACAAGAGCTTCACATAGCCACCTCAACCCATTCAAGGGGAATCAAGAGGAGTTAGTCCAGAGCCCTTCACGGGGAATTCGGCTACACTTGTTGATTGTATTAAGTGTGTGTGCAAAATTTGTTTAAGCTTCCGCATTTAGCGCACTTAGTTTTGCATTAGTTCTAGATTAGCATAAACACCTATTCACCCCCCTCTAGTGTTCCCTTCAATTGGTATCAGAGCGGGTGCTCCTGATACTTAGGCTTAACATCCTAGGAGTGAGATCCTTGCTTGCTAATCTATTGTTTGCATTTGTTTGTTTGCACACTCATATAGTTTGCCATGGACTTCATGACCCCACCTATGTATGTGCTTCCACATTCTTATTTGGAAGACTAGATGTCCATTTACCTCCAAACCTTAGGCTTACATGTTTTCCTTGCGGCTACCAAGAAATGCTATCTTGGAAATCGCATTCATATAGGGGCCAATGCACAAGCCCTTGAGGCCATTAGAAGCACACTTCCTAAGATTATCTTTTACGTGTTTCTAACATTGATTCCGCCTTTGCAGTGTGGAACAAATTGACAACACCCCACCTCCGAGCTTCTAGTTGCAAATCCAACAAGAAGAGGAGTCTAATGGAGAATCCGACTCACAATGCTATATGGTCCAAGGGAATGACTCCCTTGAGGTACAATCGGAACTTCAACTAGATAGTGATGATGCTAGTTCTTCATGTGATGATATTATAAATCCCCATGAGAGAACTTTCTATTGTATGTGAAAAATAATAGAAAAATATAAAGTTTTGAAAAAGAAAGTCTAGAAATAGAAAAGAAAATAAATGTTTGCATTCTAGACTTGATTGTGTTTTGCAAGAGAAAGATGAGATTTGGATGAAAGGAATTCATTACAAATCTCAACTTGATCTTGCACTTAAAGAAAATGAGTTTTTGAAAAACAATAATGATTGTGAAACACTTTTGAAGAAGAATGAAAGTTTGTCTTCAAAGTTATTTTGTTTAAAAGAAAATGATGTTTTGAAAATGAAATTGATTTTATTTCTAAAGAATTAGAAATTTGTTTAAAATAAAATAAATCTTTGAAAAATAATATGGATACACATTTTGCCATGCTAGGGTACTTTCACCTAGATCAACCTTGCATGCTCCACTTCTTCTATGATTAAAAATGATATAAATATGTTAAAAAGAGAGTAGATTGTTTGGGCTCCACTATGAGCCAATGTGCTAAGAACCATACACACTTGGAATCCTTGGTTCGAAAGAAACAAGTTCCACTTTTATGCATGCACACCCTCCACGCATACACATGCTCCTCACGGCAACATCCATCACCATATGTTGCTCATGTGTACACTTGTACACATTGTGGACGTAAGGGCCATCTTGCTAAATTTTGCTTTGATAGATTACATACTTCAAATTTAGCAAAAAAGTTTGTTTGGGTTAGAGAAGGTACTAACCCCCATGGATCCAAAAGAGTTGGGTACCAAAAATCACCCCTAAAATTTTGATGTAGGTGTGGGCTCTCACATGACGTGAGAGTAGAGGCACCTTGGAGTGGATGCGTTCCGAGCTTCAAAGGAAATCATTGGATGCATCGCTTTCAAGGGAAGATTTGGTGGAGAGGACCACCATGTTTTGGAGACAAGGAGAGTTGCTTCTCTCGGTTTGGTAACAATCCTTTACTCCCATTTATGTTTACATGCTTTCCATTTTATTGTTTTATAGCATGTTTCATTGTTTAGTGATTAGTATGATTATGCCATGCTTATTAGACTTGTGATATCATGTTTAGATATTTTTGAGACACCCATGTTTAATTGGATAAATTCTTTTGTGTTCTCATTATTTGGTTGATATTGCGTATATCATATTTCTAATAACATGTGGATTACATAATAATCATGTTTTAGTTTTATCATGATGATTTTTATATTGTGTTTTGATGCTTCATGTTAAGATTACTTGTTTAAGTGTTAGTTTTCATTAAGACTAGGTTTATTTGTACCATATAGTGGGCCACAAATAATCTTTATATATGTTTGTGCTTAATGCTTATTTGAACCCATTAGATGTGGTGCTAGTATAGTCTAGTTTGATGATTCTTACATTTCAAACTTGTATTCCATTTTTGGATTTGTCTTATGAGTTTTCACTTCATGTATATATGTATTATTGCCAAACTTTAAGATATACATGTATACCCCTTGAGTCATTTGCCTTTCATGCAATTCTATATATGGACTCAATCGTGTTTAGGGATATGTATGTATACTTATTGTGTTGACAATTCATACATATACCTTGAAATGAAATTTGTTTTGATGAAGATTTAGTTTTTCTTGATTTTGTGTATTTGTTTAACTTCATGTATATGTCTACTTTATCCAAATTATTAGATATACATGGATATCCTTTGAGCCACGTGCCTTCATGCATATATATTTGTGGACTCGTTGTGTTTGGATATGTATGTATACTTTAATTTGTATAAAAACATACATATACCTTGAAGATTAAATAAGCTTTATGATCTTCATGAATTCTTGAAGATTAATTAAGTTTATTGATTTTCATGTTTTCTTGTTTCAAGGAATTTTGAGCTAAATTGAAAATTTCATATGCCTTGTCACCATCACTTGTACACTCACCATTTTTTTTAAAAATATTTCTCATGAGTTGTTTTCATGAGCATGTGTGGACTTTATTGAAAATTGAGTGTTTTCAAGTGCTATGTGATTTACATGTGTTTTATGAAAATTATTTTTGTTGTATTCCTTACTTGAAGGATTTCGTACTAGTTTAAAAGATTTTCCATTTAACTAGTTCGTATTCTTCGTATGGTAGAGATTTTCAAACTAAGCTTATTTTCAAATCTATTTTTGATAACCCTACCCTTAATGGGAGGTTGGATGGGTGTCCATGCCTTGTATGTTTATATTGAAAATCCTTTTAAACTTGTGCATGAGATGGGTGGATTAGGTTATGAGTTATACACTTGAATTTATTGCTATGTCAATTGTATCATTGAACTCTTTCAATCGGTATCATTTTTGATCTTTTTGTATACTCATATGTTAATTGTGTATGTATATTTTCAATTGGTATCATCTATTAATGATTGGTACTCATTCTATTTTTTATACACATATATGTTTTTATGCTAGTGCTTGAACTTCAACCTTATTACAATTGATTTAGTTGTCAATTGGTATCTTATTTCAAGCCTATGCATAATTTTTGTTGGTATTTCATAAAGGGGAGAAAATTCGTTTTTCTTATTTCAATTGGTATTTGCCTTTCACTCCCTTGCTTTATGATAAAAAATTTTTTTTGGTCATTTCAATTGTTTATATGACTTAAAAACACTATCTTTTGATATCAAGATGCCTTATGTTTTAAATTGGTATCTAAAAATTTTGATTAAAGAAAAATACAAAAGTTTTGATTGATTGATTTTTTGTTTACCTTCAATTGGTATCATATGTTCAAAATGATAATTATTTACAATTGGTATCAATATTTGTGTTTAGACATTCAAACTCATTATGTTTTAATTTAAAATTGGTATCAAGATTTTCATGTTTTTTGCTTAAAATTGGTATCAATATTTTATTTGTTTGTTTTTCTTTCAATTGGTATCAGATGCTTCATTGACATATTTTCAATTGATATCATGTATTTATAGTCACCCCTTATTGATCTTGTTTTTGTTTTTAGACAAAAAGGGGGAGAACATTGTTTTATTGTTTTGATTGACAAAAGGGGGAGAAATTTTTTACCCCTCATTTTTGTTTGATTGTTTACCCCTTTGTTGATGATTGACAAAAAGGGGGAGAATTATTTGAGAAGTTTAATATGCATACATAAATCACAAATTACTCTCCTATGCCTGATTGGTACATATTTATATATGCATATTTGGTGATTTATTATGCATACTTATGTTTTGAATATATTAAGTTTTATTGGTGTTTTATTGGTATCTAGAGCATCTAGTATTTTTGTTAATGCTTTATTAATTTAATTGGTAACTAGAGCTTCTAGAATATGTTTATGTGTTTTTATGCATGTTGATGCATACATGTTTATAAGCTTCATTGTCATATATTATTATATTTGTTTATGCATGAGTTAAGGGGAGCTTCTTTGAAGCTTAACTTTAATCCATGCATATTAACTCCATGAGTTTTGTCATCATCAAAAGGGGGAGATTGTTTGGCCAAAGGCCTTCCACTCTAGTTTTGATGATGATTAACTCATGTAGTTATGTTTACTAATAATCTTGCGTTGTTTAAGTTTCAGATCATTACCAAGATATTAGTTGATGATTAGCTTCAACAAGGAGTTTAGAAGCTTTCATTATGATTCCAGGGCCAAAGCTTCAAGATCACACTTTGCCTAGCCCATGGATGGAGTTTTGGAGCAAGTCTACTTGAAGACGAAGATCATCAAGAAGACTTAGGTATCCTAGTTTAGTTAATGTGTTTTAGATCCATATTGTAAAGCTTAGTATAGTTGATATGCTCAAGTACACAACACACACGTTTTTATGTTTGGATATTGGTTTTTCGGTTTTAGTTTAACCGATATGTGTTTTCATGAATAGATTGATCAAAACGTTTACTTTATTCTTATGTATATTAGATATGTTCTAGATATACATACATGCTTTAAACTTGCTAGACAAACTTATTTTGACTATCCTATTCATGTATTGAAAAATCAAGTTTGGAAAATACAAGTGTTGTTTTTGATAAAATTTACAAGACACAAAAATGAATTGATATGATTGATATATGTCTTGAAATTTTTATCACAAGTTTGTGTTTCAATACAAAATTACAAACAAGTTTTTGTGGATTTTTAGAAGTGTTTAAAAGATTTTTAGAAAAATATTTTACAAAGTTTTCTGTTCCAGTTTTCAGTTCCAGACTCAACCATAGACTAATTCAGTTTATTAGTCGACTTGGCTGAAGTCGGTCGACCGGGCCGGTCGACCGACGTGCACAATCTGTGCACGTTTGGAAACCCTGGGACGGTCGACCGTACGGGTCGACCGGACAGAGAGCAGTGCTCTCTGTTTGTTTGGGTCGACCGGGCCGGTCGACCGTGGTTGCCCAACGGTCATATTCTGACCGTTTGCGGTCGACCGGGCCGGTCGACCGACGCCTGTCAGAGCTGCCAGCTCAGCTCTAACGGCTAGTTTTGTATTAGGGCTATAAATACCCCATCTCTTTGGGCTGTTTTGTTAAGGTTTTCAGAAGAAAATTTTCAGTGTTTCTCTAGTGTTTAAACAAGTTTTCAAAATAATTTTTGTGCTAAAAGATCTCATCTTTATTGTTTTGAGTTTTTGAAAATCAAAGAAAAATAGTTTTTTGGGATTTGCTTTAGATCTTCATTTCTATCATATTGCAAGTGTTTTCCCAAGGATTTTTCTTTTGTTGCTTGTTTCCAAAAACACCTCGTTTTCCACACTTGCTATCATCTATCCTAATCTATTAGGATCTTGTTTTTGTGGAAAAGAAAAAGGAAAGAGGTTTGTGGTTGAAAGAGACCACCTTTGTAAACCTTGATTTCTTGGTTGCTCCCTCTTAGGTAGAGGTTGAGGTTGTGTAATTGAGTTGTTGGTTTACTCCCTCTAGTGAGAGGTGGAGTTGGTTGTTGTTTGCTCCCTCTATTGTGAGGTGGAGCTTGGTGGTTGTAACCCTCTTCGGTAGAGGTGTTGGTTGTATTGGCTACGGGCCTACCCCTCTCGTTGTGAGGTGGTTGTTTGAGAGAGAAGTTCGTTACTCCATTGTTGTACAAATCCTTCTCGGTGAAGGTTCCCTCGGTGGGAGTCCTCGGTGGACGTTGATAGTGGATTGGAAATCCTACACGGTGGTGTAGGCGGGGATGTAGAGCAAGGTGCTCGAACCTCGAAACATATCTTGGTGTTTGCGTTTTGATCCATTGCTCTCTAACTCTCTCTCTTATAATTGTGCAAAAGCATCATTCATTTCATCATACCATATTTGCTTGTGTTTGAGCATAATTCATATTGCCATATCATATCTATTTGCTTGTGTTGCCTTGCATATATTCATATTGCCTATTCATCTTATATGCTTGGTTGTTTGTGTGTGCCTCACTTGTACCTAATCAACAAGAGCTTCACATAGCGCCTCAACCCATTCAAGGGGAATCAAGAGGAGTTAGTCCAGAGCCCTTCACGGGAATTCGGCTACACTTGTTGATTGTATTAAGTGTGTTTGCAAATTTGTTTAAGCTTCCGCATTTAGCGCACTTAGTTTTGCATTTAGTTATAGATTAGCATAAACACCTATTCACCCCCCCTCTAGGTGTTCCCTTCAAAATCAACATATGAATTTGTATGTCCCTTACTAAAATTAAACAAATCTTTGCCCATCCACCCCCAAACCCCAACAAAACTGGTCCCTGCTTCTCTTTATAGCAGCTGAAACCTCCAATCTGAACTAGTTCCCTTACTGCAACATGAATATAATTATAAAATCAAGCACATTTAAAAAATAAAAAAAAGGAAAAGAAAAGAATCAAGCATACCCAGAAAGGTACCAAAAACAGCAAATGTTTTTCCATACAGAAAACATTCTTTCAAATGATAAATAATACTTACAAGATAATGAAGCAAGTCGGGCTGTTCTTCAAATAATCTGCTAGATGTTTCTTCATTGCAGCCTCCAACTTTAAGGCATCTCTTCCGGGGACTCCTACCACATTTTTGGAGCTCCCCATGTAAGTAATTAAGCGAATAAAGATGATGGTCTTCACATGCTGTTACCAGTTAAGAATATAAATTACGCATAAAACAGTTAGTGTAGTTTATATACAAATTAACAAACAATAAGATGCCACACACCCACCAACGAAGACGCTTGATTACAAATCATTACATTGCTTCGTTAAATAAGTATGCCCATGCCTCCTAATACAAATGTATAGAGCAACTTACCCAACAAAATGATGAGAAGCACATTCCTATATACAACCAAGGTACTAGGAACACCAGAATGTCCCCACTTTCAAATGAGAGCACTGAACCTGGAAGCCGGGGGAGTGTTGTTTAAGTTCCAGCCAGACTTCACATACTGATCATCCAAATCAGAGCGTCCTTCAACTGAAGATGCTTAGGAAACCCGCTTCCAAAATCCCCGGTCTCCAAGTCGGCACCGTAGAGGACCTAGAAACTAATTAATCAGATCTCAGAAACAGAGTCGAAAACCTCAAGGTTTCTTAGACTAATTCAACTGGCCCACATATACCTCAATCTCCTCAGTCGGACGCTCGACAATCCGCCAATATTCACCTTCTATGTTCTCAGGTGATGGTTCCAACTGCCTGGTCATTGCACCTGCATCATCTTTCGTCTGAAAATACTGGTCCTTGAAATCATCCGCTACTTCTGGAAGGACTCTAAGGTGAATCTGGACCAGGTTCAAATCCAAACTTCTCGGTACTGTTGTGGTCTCCAAGTACATTTGTTGCCGCCATAGTGTTATCATAATTATTTCTGCATTCTGATCCCGTTTTCAAAATCTTTCTCCTTTTCCGTTTCACAAGGCCAAGGTTTCTGCATGTTTTCTTAACCGAACCACGATTTTGAAGCTTGTGCACTTTCTGATGCGGGTAGCAAATTTTGAATTTTTCCACACCTATTTATTTTCTTTAAGTGGGCAGGGTGGACTCCATGATGAGGGAGGAACAATACGGCAGATTCCATATGGTTCTGCCATTGGGCGAATACTTGTAATATATTTCAATGTGTCTTCAAACTCCTGTAGATAATATTACCAATTATCAAGCGAGAAAATTTTCATGTGCCAATGAATCAAACATGAGTGTTGAAAGTTATATTGCAATAAAAAGAACATGAAAGACCTCTTCCGTTGGATGAAAAACAGGAGGTGCTTCATCAAGGGCAGGCCTGCAAGCATCTTGCGGCTGCCATTGTGCGGTGACCTGTTATAATAATATTTTAAACATCGCTCAGGCAAAATACAATCAAATCTCTTAGGAAAAGAGATTGGGGGGATGGTGATATCATGACATTCATGAAGTTGACCTTTTGACAGTTTGCACATTCAAACAACCCGCGAATTACCCCTTTTGGTAGGTACTGTATTGCTGGGGTGTCCTGCAGAATACCAAAAAATTAAAATAAGCATCATATAGGTCCAGACACAGCAAGAAAAAAATAACACATAAGTGAGAAAGGAAAAAGATATTAAAAAATGATTAAGGTAGTAATGTAACCATGGCAATGACAAAAATAAACCAGTAAGATAATTTAAGATTAGTACTAACTGGCTCAATCAACTCAGAGTCTGCCTCTTCCTCATCTGAGCTATTATCAAACTGGCTGTAGTTTACCCATGGTCTATGCCGAAGTGACTTCTTCACCTCCCTTCACATTTATGCTGTCCTCAGCAGCCATAGGAGTCAACAGTGTACTAGGAGCCTGTGGTGAATTAGAAATACAAACAGGTGCCCACGCATTTTCCTGACCCTCTGCAAGGTGAATGCGGCGAGTGACCCAAGCCAGGCGGAACTGAGGGAATGATGTCAGAGTCGTCAGCCTAGCCCTATACATTCTGTGCCCATTAAAACTGAAAAAAGCAGAAGTACGTTGAAGAGATATGCCAAGAATGCTCCAAAAATAGATTGATTTCCCATACAAAAACAATGAAAAGATTTAAACAGTTTTATTTTATTTTATTTTTTTTTGCGTGATGAAATTGAAAATGAACAGAACATCACTTCTACCATAAACTTTCGGCACCATAGTTCAGAAAATAAAGCTGCTTGGATAAAAAACTAATATCTGTTATGAGAAAAGGACGAGAACCTCCATGTCGTCGACCCTTCTCCTAAATTATTTATAAGCTTGAAATCGTGGATATTCACAGCTGTGAAATTGTGGATATTCCACAGTAAGAAGAAGAGAAGAATTCAGCCAAAAATTAACAAGCAAATAATCTATCATCTTCTGAAGAAACATTCAGCCTGTTTGATGAGGACATCACGCAGTTCTTTATCTTGTCATGCCTTAGCTTATTCAGGGGATTTAGTATTTTATTTCAGTCTTATTTGAGTAGCTGTTTTAGCTTTATTTGTGTTCCTTTGTGGGCGTTTAGTACCACATCGGTTATTTCCCAGTACTCCTCTCTTGTAAAGCCTATATAAGGCCCCCTAGACTATTGTATTGATTAATGATGAATGATTAAAACTTTTCCTCAAATTATTTGTTAAATTCTTGAGTTCTGCTGCTCTCGAGTTTAGGGTGAGAAGCCCGTGCAAGGGGTGAAGCCCAAATCTTATCTTGTTCGCAATTTAAATTTTGTTGTGATTGAAGGTGATTGCGATCCAGGTGGTTTTACATCATTTTGGTATCAGAGCACCGGTTTTCAATCCCTTTCAAATTTTCCTTTTTCCAAATTTTTTTTCAGTCTCCAAACCCTAGATCTATTCCAGATCCATTCAAAAAAAAAAAAAAGAAAAGAAAAAAAGAAGAGAAAAAAGAAGAGAAAAAAGAAATACACTGTTCAAAAAAAATATATACAGTGAAAAAAAATCCTTCGAAAATCCCATCTCGCACTGTTCATCTCCTCATCGGCAACAAGCCCACCGCCGCCTGCACTGTTCAACGCCACCGACAGCCACGGTCTTCACCGTCATCGTCGCCAGGTTCGACGAAGCAGTCGCCATCGTCCACCGCCTCTCCCCATCGAAGGACTCCTCGGCTGATTTCTACATCGCCGCCGACCCATAGATCTACTACAGCAGTGGATCTCATCCTCCGGGGTCCATCGACGCAGTCAATCTCCATCGTCAATGACCTCCAAGCACCTGTCGGAACTGCTGGGCCTTGACGACACCAGATCGGAGCTCCGCCGCCTGATCCAAACTCCGCCATCCTCCAGTAAGTCAGTCGACTTCGGGTGACGCTCCGCCTTCGTCAGATCCCTCGCCGCTGCGACCTCACTGAGCAGTCGCCGTCCCCGTCTTCATCCAGACCTCTGCCCGCTACGTCATCATCACCGTTGCCGCCGCCGCTGCTCCCCCTTGCCCTAGCCGACAGCAAAGGAAAAAAAAAGCTAATCGGGGAAGAGAGGAGCAACCACCCCCACTGCCAACGCCAGGACCACCGCCTTCGACACCCATCGCCCCGCTGCAACACCACCACCGCCACTGTCTTCATCAACCACCGCCGCCGTCGTCGCTGAAGAGGTCCATCGGAGTTTTCCCCAAACCACCGCGCTACCAGACCTCCCGATCTCCATCCTCATCGTCATCGCCTCCGATTACCCAACCAAGGCTCCGCCGCCGCCGACAGCCGCGTCCAGAAATCCGCCCAGAGATCTCGACACCATCATCGCCGACAGATCGCGGTTCGCATCACTGCCGCCCTCTCAATCTGTCTTCGTCCTCAGGAGTCGCAAGACAATCGAGACCTCCTCCCTCAAATTTCTGTCTCAGATCTCCACCGCCATCGCCGAGGCCATCCACGACTCGCCGCCCCTTTGAAGCTTCGTCGAGCTCGCCTGAACACTGTGGAGCCTCGTCGAACCCGCCGCTCACGGGATCCCGCCGTGCCTTCGCCACGATCATCGCCACCGCCACCGCAACCCGCTCCGTGTCGCGAGCCCTAGCGGAGATCGAGGGAGGGGAACGGGCACCTGCGAACAGGTCTGTCTCCGGTGAAGTGGGTTTCCCTCTGAGAACCCGACTTGGAGAAAAATAAAGGGTCTCGTGCCGTCGTCGCTTCCACCGCGATCTCGCCGGACTCCCAGCGCCGTCCACAGCTCCGACGCCGTCGCCGCGTCCACTCTGCCCTAGCTGCGCGAGTGGAGAAGTGAACTTGGGTGTCGGGCGAGAGCTTCATCCAGACCCGGTTTTATAAAATCCAATTGGATTTGGGTGTGAACAAAACGGGTCAGACTCCAAACCCGATCGGGTTTTAAGTGGGATAAGTAAAACAGGTCGGGTCCCCGTGAAACTAAACCTTCACCCGCACCCGGTGCAACAGTGATTCGCTGATGTCATCGCTGACGTCAGCCAACCGGGTTAACCCACTGAGTTGACTCAGTCCAGATCCAGTTCGTCCTGACTCAGTCCAGAATCGCCGCATCGCCTCCGACGGCCGTTTAGAGTCCGTCTCAAGTCCAAATCAGTCCGTTTTCGAGACAGTGGATTCATGACGACCAGTACTACGCTCCTACAGCAGTCACAATCTGGTTCAAGCTCCGATCAACTTCCAGATTCAACTCAGTAGATCAGCGCACCACAGTTCACAGCTTGTTTCTGCCCTGATTCGCACCCGATTTGCGCCATTCTCGAGGCATCCAGCTTCCACTTCTTATCACCGCTGTCAAAGAGTCTTGTGGGCGATCTCAACTCTTGAGTGTGAGTATTTCTCTGGGGAATCTTCGAGAATTTTGCGTTTGGGCGTGAACGACTCCACCTCAGGTGATATCACAACTTGACCTAATTCATTAACTGTTGATTACTTGCAACTACTATACGGATTGCTATAATTTATTGGTAGAAATGCTATTTGCTTCGATCTAGTGGTTGCATCTATTCATCATTTTAGGAATGCATTTTTATTTACATTTTAGGCTTAAACTTTAGGGTATTTTTTGTTTAGTGCATACATTTAGTTTAATTGACTCTAGGGCTCCCTACTGCATCTGCTTGTTTGCTTGAGCCATCATGACTAATCAGCATTATAGGGACTCCTACTTAGACCAGCTACACAATCTCCATCAGGGTCATATGTCCGTTCATGAGTACATTACCATATTTAAGGACTTAACCCATCGTAGTGAAGTGAGAGAGCACCCTTCTGAGACCCTAACAAGGTTTATTTGGGGTTTACGGCCTAAAATAAAACGTGCTATGATTACTGGTCCCTATGACTTAGACACTGTTGAAAATGCCTTTGAAGTTGCATTAAATTGGATTTGACTTTCAAAACGCTAATCAATGCCAAGGTCAAATGTTTTAAATGTAAGGGCTATGGACATTATAATTATCAATGCCCTTCGGAGAGTCAACATGCTAGAACTGTGCCCACTGATGAAATTGATGATTCGAAGGCTGTTAAGGATGACCAAGTTTCTTCTAAAACTGTTAATATAATTGAAGACATAGCAGTTGATTCTGTCACACAGATTAGTGATGAAATTCACCTGTCTTCTGATAGTGCCAATGATGACGTGGACGAGACAGTTGAGCCTAATATACCCACTGTGCCTGATCAGCCATTCGAGTCTCCTTGTGTTGAACCTAATTTTATGGTTATTCCAATCAATTCATCTTTTAAGGAGTCACCTGAATTTCTTGCCAAGGTCCAACAAATGGTTTCTAATACTTCTTTTTCGGGTTGTTTAGAGTTTGTGTCCGAGTCCCGTGTACCTCCATCGTTAGATTTGTGTCATTCTAGGCATATTATATCTTTCATTCTCCCATCGTTAGAAGTTATGCTTAGAATACCTCCTGCTTTGCATCTGCCTGTTGCATATATTGATGACATCACTAGACCGATAGCAAATTGCAATGATACTCATAAATTTGCTGCATACCCATATAGTATTTTGCAGGAATTTGCAGTTGATAATAGGGTGATGGTTACGAGTCACTCTGAGGCCACGAGAAAGTTACACGCTTGGCGTAAAGATTTCGAAATGACTCTGAAGAGGATTGCGTACATTGCTTACGAATTGGATAGCCCGTGGGATCCTGGTATCAGCTCCGTCTTCAGCCGGGATGATGCGCCTCGCTCTACTCTCGGTGCCTTAATCGTGCTACTATCTTCCACAACCGATCTGTCAGGGAGACCAGCTCCTCCTCCGCCACCATGGTCTCGACATGATGTACTCATGCTGCTGCCACGACCACCACCTTGGCCCGATTGAGATGCTTCGTGAGGATAGTCCTCACTCGACAGGGTCGAGTTTCTCCACCCCGAGGGAATTGATGAGGACATCACGCAGTTCTTTATCTTGTCATGCCTTAGCTTATTCAGGGGATTTAGTATTTTATTTCAGTCTTATTTGAGTAGCTGTTTTAGCTTTATTTGTGTTCCTTTGTGGGCGTTTAGTACCACATCGGTTATTTCCCAGTACTCCTCTCTTGTAAAGCCTATATAAGGCCCCCTAGACTATTGTATTGAATTAATGATGAATGATTAAAACTTTTCCTCAAATTATTTGTTAAATTCTTGAGTTCTGCTGCTCTCGAGTTTAGGGTGAGAAGCCCGTGCAAGGGGTGGAAACCCAAATCTTATCTTGTTCGCAATTTAATTTTGGTTGTGATTTGAAGGTGATTGCGATCCAGGTGGTTTTATATCACTGTTAAGTCTAAGAAAAGAGTATTCGCTTTTCCCCTGCAGTGATCATCACGAAAAAAAAACTAAAACATTAAAAATGTATGGCCAACAAATGTTATTAGATTTCAGCACATCCAGGATAATGAAGACGTGGAAAGAAAAAAGTTTACAAGCTCAGTGTTAATTATATCACTGTTTAACAAGATACAAGAAAATCAGCTTTTTAAAGGAAGATAAGGATATTTCATGTGCACTTGACGGTGTTATTCTCAAAGCTGGAATTGACAAGTGAGAATCTTAGTGGCAATTAGTGTCAATATAGTATTTGAAGAATATGAAGTGACTACTTCAGCTTTTCACAGCACTAGATTCAATGCTAACATTTGTGAGTGTCCCAAAGAAAATAATACCATTTTTTCTGTAGATAGTAAGTACCTTGCATTTTTCCTGCAGATTTTCTCATTTAGAGCAACTATAGTTTCGTTTTAGAACATAAAGGTAAAGAAACTGTTGTTTCCTTACCATACGAAAATAGATGCTGTATGTATCTTTCTCCAAAACCTACTATATGCCTTAATTGCTCAATAAATGAAGCTAGGTCCAATTCAAAATTAACCCTGTGTAGCAATCATGAAAATTGGCAAACCAGACAGCATTGCCAGTTCCATAACCATCAGATATGACACATAACATCTATTCAACTGCATGCTCCAAAGTACATCCAAGTTTCTGCACAGGCTGAATTATATTAATTGGTGACATGTGGATGCAAGATATCCACTATCAACTTCTAATAATCGAGATAAAATTATCAGACGAGCAATAACTGCACAGAGCATCTGACACCACTTTTGATGCTTCAGAACTTCCTCAATTGAGAACCAATATCATGAAATAAATCCCATCCCATCATTTTTAGCCTAGGTTACAGATATGGTGACATGACACATTATGATACAGAAGCAGCAGAAGGGAAATCATTAAAAGATAGGACATGACAAAGAAATATCAGAAGTAATTAACATAAAATATCATGGACTTACTTATCTAAAGTATAATATTTAAAAATAAAAGAAATTAATTTATTCTACAAATAAAAGTAAATTAAAACCACATGTATAAACAAATCATTATATTTTCATATTTTCTTTTCTTAAGTTGTATTCTAACTTTTTGATTCAGACTCATACAAATATGCAAAATAACTTTACAAAAGTCTGGGCATTGATTTCGCATCTTAATAACATTTTTGTATACCATGATAATAGGAATGAGATAAGTAAACAGCACAGAATGAAGGAATGAACAAGAGATGAATCCTAATACTAACAGAAATATTCTACAGAAAATATCATGAAAATAGGAATGAGATGAGTAAACAGCACAAAATGAAGGAATGAACAAGAGATGAATCCTAATAATAACAGAAATATTCTACAGAAATTGTTTAGATAAATGAATTCTCATGCTTGTTATCGCCTCTCTATCATTCTACATGATCCCCTTCCTACCCCCAACTTAACAAAATAAAGAAACAAGAAAGAAAGGAGCAAGGAGAAAAGGGAAAGTAAAAATCTAATACATATGTCTCTTTGCCGGAGGGGCTGTTGTTTCTTGCTGGAAAAGCAGCTGCCCCTCACTAGGTTTAGCCATAAAAGATTGATCGTGTGTGAGAGAGAAGTTTTTCTAGGTTAGATTATAACTTAAAGTGCTGGGGTTTGGTAAGTAATAAGGCCTGAGGAACATTGTTCATATCCCGACATCATGAGTAGATTACCCATCAACTATGCTATATATAATTCTAGTTCCATTTCCCCAATTTGTATTTGAGCTGTTGGTTGCTGCAATCAACATATTCTGAATTACATAAAAGATAAATTTCAGACCATCTCGCTGTCCTCGGATATCAAACATGAACTCTACGTGTTTATTTTCAACTATTTATGCAGTTTTCAGTTTCTGCCAGGAAGAGCTTCAAGTCACTTTCCAGTTCTCAGATTCACGGGTCCACAAACCCCAAATTTTAGATAGATCAAAGAAACTTGCAATTCTAAACCCAAACCCAACTGATCCATACCAATGAAAATCTGCAAATAAACATCATTATACTGCAATTGGCAAAAGATCCCTGAGCACATCAAAAAAAATATTTTTTTAAAATTCAGATTTAAATTCCCTTTATTTTTAAACCAGAAACCCCATCTGCACAAATATGCAATTCAAGCAACAATATGAAGATACCAGCTCAAAATCACTCAAACCCACATCTTAATTCACGACATATCTCAATTTGTATAGATCAACAAGCAAGAAAGCATTTGATTTCTATAAATAGTAACATCACATGAATTTTAATCTGATTTCTATAAATAGTAACATCACATGAATTTTAATCTGATGATGATGATCAGGTCTCTGACTTACATATATTCTTGATTGATTGATGAGTCCTTTAAAAACTTCAATTTCTTTCTGTTGAGGCAGATCCCAAGTCCACAGAGAATAAGAGATCCCAGAAAAGGACTTGAAAGGGAAAAAAAATAAGCCCCGAAATCAAATCATCCACCAGATCAAAACCTAACTCTAACCTAATTTTCATTTTAGAGAGTCCTGGGAATATGCCCCACAGGCCCAAGACAAAACCAAAACCACTTTTCCGGGGGCAAGATAGTGGGTTCAGGAAACAAGGAGTCGTTTTCTTGAGACAAGATCACACCTTTCCCTTCTTAATAATAAAATTAATAAAGAAGAAATAAAATTTGGCGAAAAAAGGGACATGGGTCTGCTGCTCTATCATCAACAAAGGAATCTAATTGGTGGTGTTCAAGTAAATTGGGAAGTTACAAGAGGGTAATTTGATAATAAAAGAGAAAAATTAAAAACAAGAAGATGAGGGGAGCGGACACTGCCACTCCAAAAACTGATGAAGGCACCCACAGGATAGGGCACTGATAAAGTCATCTCAAAAATTAAAAAAAAACAAAAAACTAAAAAAGGCCCCTTGCTTCTCCTCCCTCCCTCCCCTCCTCCTCTCTCTCGCCGGCCTCCCCCCAACTTCCTACCCCCACCACTCCCCCCACCACTTCCCCCTTTCCCTGCTCCTCCCCCAAAGGGGGAGGTGAACGCCAGGGAGGGGGAGCGGGGGTGGCTGAGAAGGAGGAGGGGAGGAAGGAGGCTGAAGAAGAAATATTTTTTTAGACTTACATTAAGAGTGAAATTGTCAAAATAAAAATAATGACAAGCTTGTAATAATTTTTGAGGTGCCTTCATCATTCTTATGGTGAAAATATCTGCCCTTAAAAATCAGAGATTAGGAAAGACCTAGTCCTAATCCTGTAACCCCAATAATTGGCAAGTGGCAACTATTAAGAGTGGGGCTTGACCTGATCTTAAAATCTTTTATTAATTCCTTAATTAATTATATTTATTATTGATTCTGTTTGGGGGAGGAACATATTGTTTTTCTAATTATAGTTTTATTTTTTTGGGGGATATCTTAAGATTTATAGATAAATTAATGTAATCTGAGCCGTCCGAATCGGTGGGAGTCTTTGAGAATGGATAATCTTATTGCTTGAAGCTTCTAAAAGAAAATAATCAGATGAGTTTAATTGTAGTTTGAGAAAGTGCACCCAACCCCATAACCTATCACCAGAATGTGGGGCCCTTGTCAATGGGACAAAGGTGATTTGTTGGGTCGTGTGTGGGAGTGGGATGTTTTTTTCTTTTTGTTTTTTGTTCCCCCCACCAAAAAAAAAAAAAAAAATTCATCCTTAGTTTTAATAAAAAAACAAAATGCATTTACAAGTGAGATTGTCCTTGATTAGCTTGCATTAACTTTGCATATGTAGAAATTAACAGTAGGCATGTAATAGATGTTTAAGAATTAGCTTGTGTGTGTTATGGGAGATCGAAGGGTCATTTTTCTTCTCTCTTCCTTTGTTTTTTTCCTCTCTCTCTCTCTCTCTCTTTTTTCATACTTTCTTCTCGAGGGTGACGCATGCCAGATTTTGATCGAATCCTATAACTTCCTCATGTGGATCCATCGTAAGATTCATCTGTAGATCTAAACTACTAGAAAAGTTTGAATCCACTTGAGAATCTAAACCTAATTTAACGAATTCGGATTTAGGTTTCGGATTATTCAAATCAAATGTTTTTTCTTGCTCAAATATACATGTTTTTCTTAATTTCTTAGAAATATTACATATATTTAAACAAAGTTTAATTCTTAAAAAATACCATCAGCTATCAGGTATTTGTTTAAAAATACCCTTAACTATATTTTGTTCTCCTAAGAGGCACGAACTTTCAATTTTGTTGATAAATCTCTAACATCGTTAATTTTTGCACCAATTTTCCCATTACATCCTTATTAATAAACCAAACCCACCAACTCCCAACCGATCTCCAAAAAAAAGAAAAAAAAAAGTTCATTTATCATTTTCTCTTAGAAAAAAGAAACATGCGATCTCTCTCTTCTCTCCGCAGTCTGACTCTTGCGATCTTTCTCGACGACGTGGAGTGATCCAATGGCCGGAGTTTAGTGCGGACGACTGCATAGGGGACCTTGAAGACGTCGAACACTTGGGTACTCGATTTCAAAACCCAATTTCTTCCCCCAAATGGATTCTCATAGAAATATGCGATGGCGATCACATTTCGTGGCGATCTAGTGGCTGGAGTTCAGTGACAACGACCATTGTACGGTCCTCAACGACCATTATAAGTTCTGCTCTTTCTCGCATTTCTCCATTTTCACCTTCTTTGCTATTTGAGCCTTAAAATTTCTTGAATTGGTGAAATTGTGATGGGCGGCAATGACAGATCCATTGATGAGTAACAACCTAAGGCACGAGCGATCTGATGAGCAAAGACCTAACGCACGAGCGAGATGAGAGTCATTTGAGTTCGATTTTTTCTTTTTTTTAGGGGTTATTAATCAAAAAGGAACAATAACCTTTTTGAGCAAAATTGCGCAAAACAAAACAATCTTATATAATTATATTTATAAATATATAAAATAACTAGATTGAATTAAGCAAAAAAAGTATCAGAATATTCACTCAGGTTATCGGGTTTGGATTCTTGAGGATCCACATTTAGATGCATCAAGAAATCAAATTTTCTCAGATCATTCAAAACCAAAAATTCATTTGGATTGGATCGGTTATTAGGCCCTGTCGTCACCCTTATTTCTTACTTGTTTTCTTTTTCCTTTTACCTTTCCCCCATTTTTTCTTTTTCTATACATGTTTGCATGTTGTTTGTATGATCTACAGTTGATTAGATACGAAATGGCTCACTCCAATTGCTTGTTTGCTGAAAATTCTAAAGTAATGGAAATTAAAATTTTCTTTCTTTTACCCTAGAGTTTCAATGTTTTCTTAATTAACTACATTGCTGAAATAATTTTAATTGATTTTAAGAGGGGATAAAAAGCGTGAAGGAAAAAATACATCCGGGATAAGCAACCTGTGGTGGGGATTTTTTGTCACGGGCGATTGGACGCTCTCGATTGAATCTGCCAAAAACACACAGAAAAAAAAATGTCTTTTAGGTTAGGAGCACCGGTGTGGTGCCGGCCAAAACCCTCGAGCGTAAGAATAAGTATCCTTGTTGGGAGAAAGCAAAGAGAGTGCTTGTGTGTTGTGGTTTTTGTGATTATCATAAGCGAACCCCTCTCTCGATGGAGAAAGAGCTATATATTTATCTACCGGGGCGGTTGTTGTGGACGAAGACAACAAAGGTTCTTACAATTGTACGAACTCTTAATTGCAACCGTTTGGGCTAGTTTAGATAGACACGCAAGGGAGTTTTATGTTATCTACAATTACTCGCCTGGGTTGTTGAGATTGATGCGCAGAGAGATCCATCACTATCCCCCACCATTCGATCTGCGTAACTGCAGATCTTTGTAACTGTTTTGATCGTCTCAAGGTTGTTTGAATTGATACATTGAGGAATCTGTCCTTATTCATAGCCATCCACTTAGCTATTAGGTTATTATAACTACATGAGCCGTATAGTGCCTTAAGCGTGGGAAAAGATCAGGGTGTGCTACTTATTTCACAATTCACGGAGATCGCGTTGTTGTCTGTTGCTGGAGTGGAAGTCTATGGGGGAGGGTCTTCATTGTGAAGACTGTAGCATTCTCGAAGTGGATCTTGTTGGCCCAAAAGCCCATCACTCTAGTTTTGATGATGACTAACTCATGTAGTTATAATAATAATCGTGTTGTGTTTAATTATCAGATATTGATCAAGATCTTAGTTGGTATTTAGCTTCTTTGAAGCTAACACATGATGATTCAAGAGCTCAAAATTATAGAATATATCTAGTACTCAAGATGGAGTATAGATCGGAGAATTAAGTTTGGATCAAGTCTACTTGGAGAAGAAGATCTACACGAAGACTTGTCTAGAGTTTGTGAGTTTAGATCTCTTGTAAGAATAGATTAGTTTTGATTGCTCAAGCTTACACACACAAGTTTGATTTCAGTTTAGCCGGTTTACATTTAATATTTTGGTACATAAAACGTATTCATCAAAAATAAGTTCATGACATTTTGGTTGTGTATTCATATACTATTTAGCTTCAAATATATTTGATCAACTTGTTTTTGTATTTTTGGAGCTTTGAAAAAACTAGTTTTTCTTATTTACAAAATTAGTATGTGAAAAATATGTTTTTATTTCAAGAAATATATTTTAATTCATCAAAAACAAGTAAATATTATTTTATATATGTATTGAATCCTATCTATGCACATTGAGCTTAAATTGAGTTTTAATAACTTGTTTTTGTATTCATAATAGTTTTGGAAAAGTCGGATTTTCATTTAGAAGTTTAGTTTTAGAAAATACGATTTTATTTTCAGGATGAATTTCTATACCTCAAAATAGTTCACAAGTTTGCAATATGTTGTGATTTTTGTTCACACATATTTGTGCTCTATTCTTTTTACATCAACTTATTTTTGTAGAATTTATTGAAATTTATTGGAATTTATTTAGGTTTAAAAAGTGTTGGCCCAGAGGCCTTCCACTCTAGTTTTAATGATGATTAACTCATGTAGTTATGTTTACTAATAATCTTATGATGTTTAGTTTCAGATACTTAACCAAGATATTAGTAGGTTATTAGCTTCAATAAAGATATTTTGGAGCTTTCACATAGTGATTCAAGAGCCCGAGCGTCAAAGTTCATATCTAGCACTCGTTAGAGTCAAGCTCGGTGGATCACGTTTGGATCGAGTCGACTTGGAGACGGCGCTCTACAAGAAGACCTCGGTACATAGTTTAGATTATGTTTTAGATCCATTTGTTAAATATTAGATCGTGTGATATGCTCAAGTTCACAACACACACACGTTTCATGTTTTGATTTTGGTTTTCGGTTTTCGGTTTAACCGATCTTGGTTTTCATGAATAGATAGTATCAATACAAGTTTACATGGTTTAATGTATATTAGATTTGTTCTATATACATATATGCTTCAACTATTTAAACAAACTTAGTTTGATAGTCTATTTCATGAGTTTGGTGTTTTGGTATTTTAACAAAACGTATTTTTAGATATAAAGTCAAAAACATTGATATATATCTATTTCATGTATATTGGATTATATCCATATACAATATGCTTCAAGTTGTTTCAATAGCATGTTTTTGTATTTGGATGAGTTTTGGACAAAATGAATTTTCAATTCAAAAATTCAAGTTTTGGAAAATACAGATTTTGGTTTCAGCAAAATTTCCATAACACAAAAAGAGTTCAAAATGTTTGTAACTTGGTTTGATTTTTACTCAAACAAATTTATATTTTAAAGAGAATATAAGAACTTATTTTGTGGATTTTTAGAGAATTTATGGGATTTATTTTGTATTTAAAAACCTAGTTTTACAAGTCCTAAATATTTCTGCCAGGCTCTGGCGGTCGATCGGACCAGGAGCCGGTCGACCGGACGTGCACAAGAACGTGCACAGACCATGTCAGTTGGCCGGTCGACCGAGCAGTCGACTGACTGAAGGCAAACCACTCTCGGGTTGCCCCGGTCGACCGGGCGGTCGACCGGCCAGAGAGTCGTTGCTCTCAGATTCAGAGCCCGGTCGACCGCGCGGTCGACCGGAAGGCTCAACGGTAAAAAAATTTGACCGTTGGCCGGTCGACCGGAAGGTCAAATCTGACCTTTCTGCCAGCCAACGGGCAGAATTTTTTATGGGCTATAAATACCCCATTTGAGAGAGGTTTTCTCCAAGATTTTCAAGAGCAAAAATTTACATCTTCCAGCAAGTTTTTAAAGAGTTTTTAGTGCTTAAAGATTTGATCTTTATCTTGTTTTTAAAAGGGATGGAAAATCATTTGAAAAGAAAATTCTTTGAGAATTGGTTTGATCTTCATTTTCAAATTCTATCTAGAGTTTTTTCCTAGAGTTTTTGTTTG
Organism: Agave tequilana; assembly: GCA_038442645.1. NCBI lineage: Eukaryota > Viridiplantae > Streptophyta > Magnoliopsida > Asparagales > Asparagaceae > Agave > Agave tequilana. The sequence goes on from JAVJIF010003867.1 coordinate 26,421, forward strand.
AGTTTTTGATTTCTAAACTCTTTGTTTTTCACACTTGAGCTATATCATTCTATCCTATCTATTAGGATCTTTTATTTGTGGAAAAATTATTTTGTGGTTGTGGTAACCACCAAGTTGTAAACTTCCTTCATTGTGATATCCCTCTAGTGAGGGTGATTGATTTGGTATCCCTCTATTGTGAGGTGATTGTGAAAGTTATGGTTGGCTCCCTCTAGTGAGAGGTGGAGATTGTGTTTAGCTCCTCTAGTGAGAGGTGGAGATTTGTGTTTGGCTCCCTCTAGTGAGAGGTGGAGTTTGTGTTGGAATCCCTCAAGTGTGAGGTGATTGTTTTGTATTGGTTAAGTGCCTAACCCTCTAAGTGTAGAGGTGTTTGTTGTGGATTGTGCCATTGCCTCTAGTGAGAGGTTGATTTGGTTGAGAGAGGAGTTGTGTACTCTCGGTTGTATTTGCCCCAAATCCTCAATGGAGGTTCCCTTGTGGGAGTCCTGTGTGGACAAGTTAGTGGATTAGAAATCCTTCTGTGTGAAGGCGGGGGTGTAGAGCTGTGTGCTCGAACCTCGAAACATATCTCGGTGTTTGCGTTTGATCCATTGACTCTAACTCCCTCTTTTATATTGTGTCTTGCATCATTTCATATTGCACATTCATATATTATATGCTTGGCTTGTTTGTGTGTGCCTCACTTGTGTTTAACCACGAGAGCTTCATATAGCACCTCAACTCTTATTCAGAGGAATCAAGAGGAGTTAGTCCAGAGCCCTTCACCGGAATTCGGCTACACTCGTTGGTTACATTAAGTGTGTTACAATTTAGTTTTAATTTCCGCATTTTGTTCATTAGATTAGCCGTACACCTATTCACCCCCCTCTAGGTATACTTTCAATTGGTATCAGAGCCTACGCTCCTGATATTTGGTTTAACCACCTAGGAGTGTGATCTTGGTTAGCTAATCTATTATTTGCTTTTGCACACTTTTATTGTTTACACACACTCATGGATTGCTTGTCACCTCCCATGTTTGATGTCTCCAACATTGACATGTGAAAATTTAGGATGTCCATGTATCTAAAAACCCTAGGCTTGCATGTTTTCCTTGCCGCTACCAAGAAACCCTATTTTGGTAATAGCAAGCATATAGAGGCCAATGCACAAGCCCTTGAGGCACTTAGAAGCACGCTTAATAAAGAATATTTGTGCTCAGTTTCTAACTGTGATTCTGCCTTTGCAGTGTGGAACACATTGACCTCCTCCAAGCTTCAAATGTCAATCCAAACGGAGGATGAATCTAGTGGAGAATCCGAGCAACAATGCTACATGGTCCAAGGGAATGACTCCCTTGAGGTATATTCGGAATCTCAATTAGATGATAATGATGCTAGTTCTTCTTGTGATGATTATGTTGATCCAAATGCTTTAAATGAAGAACTTTTTATTGTGTGTGAAAAATTGTCAGAAAAGTGTAATCTTTTAAAAAAGAAGACTTTTGCTTTGAATTAATAAAATGAAAATTTGTCTTCTAGACTTGATTTGATTTTGTAAGAGAAGGAAGAGATTTCTAGTGAACGTGACTCACTTAAATCTCAACTAGACCTTGCCCTAAGGAAAATGAATTTTTGAAATCTAAAAATGATTGTAATGAAGTTTTAAAGAAAAATAAAGGTATAACTTCAAAGCTTGATTTTGTTTTAAAAGAGAATGAATCTTTGAAAAACAAAATTACTTCTATTTCAAAGGAATTGGAAATTGTTTTAAATAAAAATGTTTCTTTGAAAAATAATTTGGATACTCATGTTTGCCATGCTAGTGTAGCTTCACTTTCTAGCTCATCTATTGCATGCCCCTCTTCTTCTAAAATTGAAAATGATATATCTTTACTTAAGAAGAATATGGATTGTTTGGGCTCCACTTTGAGCCATTGTGCCATGAACCATACACGTTTGGAATCCATGTTTCGTAAGAAACAAATTCCATCTATGCATGTACACAAACCACGGCATACACATGCTCCTCACGGTCACACCCATCACACAATGTATGCTCATGTGTACACTTGTACACATTGTGGACGTAAGGGCCACCTTGCTAAGTTTTGCTATGATCGTATACATGATTCAAATTTAGCAACTAAATTTGTTTGGGTTAGGAAAGGAGCTAACCCCATGGACCCAAAAGAGTGTGGGTACCAAAGACCACCCCTATCTTATTTGATGTAGGTGTGGGCTCTCGCATGACGTGAGAGTTATGGTGCCTTGAGGTGGATACATTCCAAGCTTAAAAGAGGAATACTTGGATGCATCACTTTCAAGGGGAGTTTGGTGGGAGGACCACCTTGTTTTGGAGACATGGAGAGTTGCCCTTGTGGTTTTGGTAACAATCCCTTACTCCTCATTTATGTTTTATATGCGTTTCATATCATTAATTTTAGCATGTTTTGATATTTCATGATTAGTATGTTATATGCCATGATATTTAGATTAGTGATATACATGATTAGTTATTTGAGACACCCATTTTTAATATGGATTTATATCATTGTGTTCTCACATTTGTTTTAACTAATGTGTATGTCCTAGATCTATGCATGTGCATGTACATAATGATCATATGTATGTTTATGAGTTTTATTTTGATGCTTCATGTTTTGATTACATGTTTAGATGTTAGTTTTCATTAAAACTTGGATGTATACTTGTACAACTAGTGAGCTACAAATAGACTATTATATGTTTGTGCTTGAACGCTCATTTGTACTCATTAGATGTACTAGTATAGCCTAGTTTTGATGATTCATGCATTTGACTTGTATTCCCATTTTGTACATGTTTTCATGTTTATATGTTTAGCTTCATGTATATGTCTATTGTGTCTAAACTATTAGCTATACATATACATCCTTGAGCCACTTGCCTTCATGCATATACTTTTGTGGACTCGTTTATATTTGGATATGTATGTATACGGTAGGTTGTACATGACATACATAAACCTTGAAGGAATTCTAGTTTGATGTTTTTTTAAGGAATTTTGTATTCGAATTTATTGCCTATTTCCATGACTTGTCTTTCACAAAACTTGTACACTCTTATTCTTGATGTTTTCTCATGATTTTGTTTTCATGAGTATTATATGTGCTATATAGACTTTGAGTGATATTGGTTTAGTGATTTTCATGTTTTATGGAATATAATTTTGTTTTTTCCTTACTTGAAGGATTTCGTACTAGTTTTCAAATTTTTCTTAAAACTAGTTCTTATTCTTCATTATGGTAGAGCTTTTCAAACATACTATATTTTCAAACCTATTTTTGAAAATCCTACCCATTTAAGAGCGGTTGATTGGGCGACCATGCCTTGTATGCTTCTTATTGAAAATCCTTTTAAACATGTGCATGAAATGGGTGGAAGGTAATATGAGTTATACACTTGATCTTATTGTGTTTCAATTGGTATCATCGGATCTTTTCAAGTGGTACACTATTGATATTTTTTTGTATACTCATATATGTTTTTATATATGTATGCTTACACTTCAAATAGTATCAATTTCGATTGGTATTCAATTTTTCATACATATGTATATGCTTTATTTGTGCTTACTATATCTCTATATCTTTGAGCACAAATTTTGGTTATGCTAAGCTTGATTTCAAATGACTATTATATTTCAATTGATTTTGTTTCAATTGGTATCTTATACAAGCTTATGCATCATTTATTTGGTATTTCATAAAGGGGGAGAAAATTTATATTTCATCTTTTAATTGATATTTTACTCCCACACTTTATGTTGAAACATGATTAAAAAATGATATTGATTATTTTTGGTATCATATGCTTTTAATAAAAAAATTACTTTCAATTAGTACTTATCTTTACATATTGGTATCAAGATTACCTATGAGTTTACTTACAATTGGTATTTAATTGGTATTTACTTACAATTGGTATCAATTGGTATTTAAATTTATATTAAAAATATTTGTTTTATGTACCACATTATGTACTTTCAATTGGTATATTTCATTGATATCATGATGCACTAAATTGATATATTTTTTCTTACAATTGGTATCATAATGTTTTGATTAGATTTCCCCCCTCATTGATTTTTTTGTTTAAGACAATAAGGGGGAGAATATTGTTTTCTTTGACCCCTTTGTTGATGATTGACAAAAAGGGGAGAAGTATTTGAGTTTATATGCATGTTTATTGTTTAATATGCATGTTTATTGTTTATTTATTTATTTGAGGTTGTTTCATATTGATATTTTTTATTGTTGGTATCAAAAGCTTTTAGTGATTATCTTTCCTATTGGTATTAAGAATTTTATTTTATTGATTGGTATCAAGAGCTTAAGTTTTTTTATTGAAATATTTATTGATATCAAAAGCAATTATTTAAGAACATGTTTATTTTAAAAAGGAAAAGGAATTTATTTTAAAAGTTTGGTATCAAGAGCATGTTTATTTCATATTTGGTATCAAGAGTATGTTCATTTCATTGTTTTAAGCATGTTGATGCATATTCATATTTAGTGTTCATTACATATATTTATTGTTTATTGTTATGCATGAGTTAAGGGGGAGCTTCTTTGAAGCTTAACTTTAATCCATGCATATATAACTCCATGAGTTTTATCATCATCAAAAAGGGGGAGATTGTTGCCCAGAGGCCTTCAACTCTAGTTTTGATAATGATTAACTCATGTAGTTATGTTTACTAATAATCTTGTGATGTTTAGTTTCAGATACTTAACCAAGATATTAGTAGGTGATTAGCTTCAACAAAGGTATTTTGGAGCTTTCACATAGTGATTCAAGAGCCCGAGCGTCAAAGTTCATATCTAGCACTCGTTGGAGTCAAGCTCGGTGGATCACGTTTGGATCGAGTCGACTTGGAGACGGCGCTCTATAAGAAGACCTCGGTACATAGTTTAGATTATGTTTTAGATCCATTTGTTAAAAATTAGATAGTGTGATATGCTCAAGTTCACAACACACACACGTTTCATGTTTTGATTTTGGTTTTCAGTTTTTGGTTTAACCGATCTTGGTTTTCATGAATAGATAGTATCAATACAAGTTTACATGATTTAATGTATATTAGATTTGTTTTATATACATATATGCTTCAACTATTTAAACAAACTTAGTTTGATAGTCTATTTCATGAGTTTGGTATTTTGGTATTTTAACAAAACGTATTTTTGGATATAAAGTTAAAAACATTAATATATATCTATTTCATGTATATTGGATTATATTCATATACAACATGCTTCAAGTTGTTTCAATATCATGTTTTTGTATTTGGATGAGTTTTGAACAAAACGAATTTTCAATTCAAAAATCCAAGTTTTGAAAAATACGGATTTTGGTTTTCGGCAAAATTTCCATAACACAAGAAGAGTTCAAAATGTTTGTAACTTGGTTTGATTTTTACTCAAACAAGTTTGTATTTCAAAGAGAATATAAGAACTTATTTTTGTGGATTTTTAGAAAATTTATGGGATTTATTTTGTATTTAAAAACTTAGTTTTACAAGTCCTAAATATTTCTGCCAGGCTCTAGCGGTCGACCGGACGTGCACAAGAACGTGCACAGGCCATGTCAGTTGGCGGCAACCCACTCTCGGGTTGTCCCGGTCGACCGAGCGGTCGACCGGCCGGAGAGCCGTTGCTCTCTGGTTCAGAGCGCGGTCGACTGGGCGGTCGACCGGGCGGTCGACCGGAAGGCTCAACGGTCAAAAATTTGACCGTTGGCCGGTCGACCGGCCGATCGACCGGAAGGTCAAATCTGACCTTTCTGCCAGCCAACGGGCAGAATTTTTTATGGGCTATAAATACCCCATTTGAGAGAAGTTTTCTCCACGATTTTCAAGAGCAAAAATTTACATCTTTCAGCAAGTTTTTAAAGAGTTTTTAGTGCTTAAAGATTTGATCTTTATCTTATTTTTAAAAGGGTTGGAAAATCATTTGAAAAGAAAATTCTTTGGGAATTGGTTTGATCTTCATTTTCAAATTCTATCTAGAGTTTTTCCCTAGAGTTTTTCTTTGAGTTTTTGATTTCCAAACTCTTTGTTTTCCACACTTGAGCTATATCATTCTATCCTGTCTATTAGGATCTTTATTTTGTGGGAAAATTAGTTTGTGGTTGTGGTAACCACCAAGTTGTAAACTTCCTTTATTGTGATATCCCTCTAGTAAGAGGTGATTGATTTGGTATCCCTCTATTGTGAGGTGATTGTGGAAGTTGTGGTTGGCTCCCTCTAGTGAGAGGTAGAGATTGGTTTTGGCTCCCTCTAGTGAGAGGTGGAGTTTGTGTTGGAATCCCTCAAGTGTGAGGTGATTGTTTTGTATTAGCTAAGTGCCTAACCCTCTAAGTGTAGAGGTGTTTGTTGTGAATTGTGCCATTGCCTCTAGTGAGAGGTTGTATTTGGTTGAAAGAGGAGTTGTGTACTCCCGGTTGTATTTGCCCCAAATCCTCAGTGGAGGTTCCCTGTGTGGGAGTCCTGTGTGGACAAGTTAGTGGATTGAAAATCTTTCTGTGTGAAGGCGGGGACGTAGAGCTGTGTGCTCGAAACTCGAAACATATCTCGGTGTTTGCGTTTGATTCATTGACTTTAACTCTCTCTCTTTTATATTGTGCCTTGCATTATTTCATATTGCACATTCATATATTATATCTTGGCTTGTTTGTGTGTGCCTCACTTGTGTTTAACCACGAGAGCTTCATATAGCACCTCAACTCTTATTCAGAGGAATCAAGAGGAGTCAGTCCAGAGCCCTTCACTGGGAATTCGCTACACTCGTTGGTTGCATTAAGTGTGTTGCAATTTAGTTTTAATTTCCGCACTTTGTTCATTAGATTAGTCGTACACCTATTCACCCCCCTCTAGGTGTACTTTCAAAAAAATGTTTTAAAATACACAATATATTGTTTTTGAGCTGAAACTGGTTGGCCGCACAGTCGACCGACAGAGCTCATTTGCTCTGCCGGTCGACCGCATGGTCGACCGACGTGCACAGACGTGCACAAGCCGAAGGAACCAGAGCTCGGTCGACTGGGCGGTCGACCGTAGTAGAGTTCGGCCGTACGGCCGACCGCCCAGTCGACTGACTGATCCTTCAGAGCTCTCGGGTTTTGCTCAGTCGACCGGGCGGTCGACCGGCAACCCCCAATAGCTAAAAATATAGTTGTTGGGCGGTTAACTGCCCGGTTAACCACAGGGCCAATCTGGCCTGGGTTTGAGCCTAACGACTAGCTTTTATTTTGGCCTATATTAAAGATTTTTGGCCAGATTTTCAATAAGAATTTTAAGAGCTAATATTCTCACTTTCAACAGAGTTTTTCAATAAGTTTTTCAAAAGTTTTTATGCTCTAAATCCATATCTCTGTTGGGTTTCAAAGTTTTAAAAATTTAAAGAAAACAAGGTAAATTCTAGTTCAAGTTTTTAATTTCTATATCATTCAAAAAGTTTTCCCAAGTGTTCTCTTTTGTGCTTCACTTTCAAAATTTTTGTTTTCTACAAGCTTTAGCTGTTAATTGCAAAATCTAATCTCTAGGATCTTGTATTGTAAGAGGTTTAGTTTGTGATCTTTGTGATTACCAATTGTTGTAACCATTCTCTTTTGCTTTGTGCTTTGGCTTTGTGCCTTCCATCTTGTGTAGAGGTGATTGCTTTGTGCATAGACTGTATGCCTTATGGTTGTGCCTCCTATTGTGTAGAGGTTTGTGTTTGTATCCTTTGTGGAGTTCCATAGTGGAGATAATGTGGTGAAGGCGAGGACGTAGGGCTTGGTGCTCGAACCTCAAATATATCCTTGTGTTTGCATTTGGCTATCTCCTTAAACTCTATTCTCTTTCTATCTTATATTGCTATTATTATTCATCTATACATGCTTGGTATTTGTAACGCCCCGATCCCACGGTACGGGGACGTCACTGCGACGTATATACGCAGGTCAGAAATACCCTCACGTATATACGCTAAGCATTAGTACAAGTAAGAATCAGAGTACTACAAAGCGTGGTATTCATTCATATGCCAACTTAAGAAGTACAAATTACAAAGTTATCACAGGATATGATATACTATTACACAATACATGTGTCTTATATCACAACCATGTCCAAAAGTACGATTTACAATATGAACACAAGATGCTCACGAGTTGGATGAGGATCCCGTGAGTCGAAGAGAAAAGTCTGGCACGAGAGAAACTGAACTAGTCGGCCTGCTCAACAAGGAAAGCTTGATCTTCTGTGGACGGCTCCACTTCAATCCAAGCTCCGGAACCTGAACATACAAATTCAAGGGAGTCAGGACCTCCCAAACAAATGATCAGGTTACAGCCGAGTGGCAAAGAGACAAGAGCAGGAGAGTTGGAACAATATAATAAATATTCAGCCAGCAAGTAATGGAAGCACAACAATTTAGAGTTGAAAAGACGTTGTACAAGTTTAGGTTACGACTCTATGAGACTAGTATCTCGAAGGAATAATCCAAACAAGGAAACCCTCATCTATATACCTTTATCTCATGTCCCCGTAATCCAGGCGTGTACAACGGATCCACAGTTAGCGTCTTTTATTATTATTACTTGTCTTACTTTGATATCTAGCTATGTGAATTAGCGTCCCAGCGCACATAGATCCATATCCGAGTAAAGCAAGGTTGTTATTGGAAACCAGCGGGGGTATCAATGAACTATGTTTACAGTGGGTCCCGTGCTTGCCTGGGACCACGGTCCAGGGTGTTCCGTTGCTTGGTGACGGAACCAGCCGCAAGGCCTATCAGGAGGGACTTATGTATGCCCTTTATCATGATGGTATCAGGAAGAGGGAGCCAGCACTCCCCTCGGTCGCCTGGAGGCCCACAGGTCAGACCGGATAGTTTAGTTGCACAACATACCTAATACCACTGTAAACACGAACATATATTGATAGCCGCATCCCCGACCCGATGCAAGTTGTCTCATTTTACGAGTTCTTTAGATAATTATCAGATTTCGGGATGAGCAGGAGCAAGTCAGGAATATCAGGAGTACAATCGTACTATCACTTAATCAAGTTATAAAACATGATGTCCGGTTATCATTCCCATTATCGTGATAATTATAAGAGTCAAGTGTATCATGCTTGGTATTAAGAGATAGCATGATAAGAGGTGATATTTCATCAAGTAACAAGTCATGAAGTAAGAATAAATAATACATGTACCAAGAATAAAATCCAAATGCAATAAAGTAATTAACCATGACAATCAGCCAAAGTTAGTCGACTAGGGTGAAATAGGTAGTCGACTAATGAAGGGGTTAGTCGACTATGGAAGAGGGCCAAGTCGACTAGTCAGGACTGCGTCTCACAAAGTCGCGTCTTTCAGAAAAAGGGTTAGTCGACTAGGAAAAAGGAGTAGTCGACTAATAGAAGACTGCGTTTCAAAGAGCTGCGTTTCATAGGAAAAGTTAGTCGACTAGGAATATGGGGTAGTCGACTATAGAAATCTGCGTTTCAGAGAACTGCGTTTCACAGGAAAAGTTAGTCGACTAGGAAAATGGGGTAGTCGACTAATGAAGTCTGCGTTTCAGAAAAGGGTGCGTTTCAAATGAGTTAGTCGACTAGGGTCAAGGGAGTAGTCGACTAATTGGGGTCTCAAGTCGACTAATCATTAGGTCAAGTCGACTAATCGACTGAAAACAGAGTGCAGAACAGATTTGATGGTTGTGTTTGTTGATCAATTTACACCATATGAAAACACAATTATGTCCAAGTCTTGGCGAGTAAAAATACTCGCCTAAAAACGTTCTTATGCGTCCAGCGTTCCGGGAGAGTCCTTGTTCAAGTTATCGCAACTTATCACCAAAACGATTACCCGGAATAATCGCGAACGATTACCGGAATAACCTACGGCGATGTCGACAACTAAGAAAACCCGGCCCCAATCCTAAAAGGGGGGAACCGGCCTTAGTGTCTTGACAACAAAGAAGAGCACGGCCCCAATCCAAAAGGAGTGACCGGCCTTCACCAAGTGATGGAGGAGGAATTTGGAGGAGGTTAAGGCTTTGTGAAGTGGAATGAAAAGTGAAGGAGAAATGAGAAGGAGGAGTTTATATAGCTTTTGGATTTGTGAAGGAGATGCCAATAATGTAGAAGAGAGGGGGTTTTATGTAAATAAAAGGGGTGAGGTGTTTCTCTTGGCCAATCTTGGCCGGCCATGGAAGAGAGAGAGAGAGATATTTGTGGTGGAAGTTGGTGGAAGTGTGTAGAAATTGGTGGAATTTTGGAGAAAAAGTTGTGGCTTGTGGAGGAAGGAAAGGAATTAAAGAAAAAGGAAAAGGAAAAGAAATTAAAAGGGAAGACATTTTCTTGGACTCAAAAGTGAAACTGTTGAAAAGGCTGATTCCCGGGTTTGAGTCGTGGATGCGGAAAACATTTCGAAAAATACCGAAATCGTCCCGAAATCAAGTATCTCGGAACGACTCACAAAATTTACCAAAAATCAAGAATAATATTCTAAGACTCATGGTGAAATTCGTTTGAAGAAATAATTTATCGTTTTGAAATTAAAAATCCCGGATACTGGCCGATACCGACTCTGGTGGAATTTTCATAAATTCATAAAATCCTCAGAAAAAGTATTTAGGTAGGAAATATGATTCTAAGAGGAAATGTCTAAAGACTCTTCGAGAAATTCCAATCTGTCTGTAAATTAAAAATCGGGAATCGATCAGCGGTACTGGTCGACACCGGTTTTGAAGATTTTCAATTTAATTCGAGAAAATTCCAGAAAATCCTAGAAAATATAAAATATTAGAAAATGATATTTAAAACTAAAATCGGTCAAATACAAGAAGTAAATCGAAAAATACGATCGAAAAACTGAATACGCAACTAAGTACGTATTCCGGGAACTGGGTATTACAATCCATCCACCTTACAAAAAATTTCGTCCTCGAAATTTCAGGAAGGGGAAGGTGACGGTAGAGAAGGATAGAGAGAAGGAATTTTACCAACTTAAGTTATGAATAGTTAAGAATAACGTTCACGGATAACATCCTCTCGTTCCCACGTGGCCTCTCCTGGCACATGCCTATTCCAAGAAACCAACACTAATGGTATTGCCTTATTCTTCAAGGTCTTAACACTTTTATCCAAAATGGCCATCGGTTGCTCTTGATAGGACAGATCTGGTTGTAGTTCCAGTTCGGAGTGATCTAGGATATGATTCTCATCCTTGACATACTTCCTCAACTGTGATACGTGGAATACATTGTGTACTCCGTCTAAAGATGGAGGTAATGCCAATCGGTAGGACACATCTCCCACACGATCCAAAATTTCGAATGGGCCGATGTATCTTGGGCTAAGCTTTCCACGAGTACCGAACCGGATTACCCCTTTGGTGGGTGATATCTTTAAAAACACATGGTCACCTGTCCTAAATTCCAATGGTCTTCTCTTTGTGTCAGCCCAACTTTTCTGTCGGCTCTGTGCTGCCCGGAGGTGATCTCTAATGATTCGAACTTTGTCTGTTGTCTGAATTAGGATCTCTGGCCCAAAAGTCTCCTCTCACCGACTTCGTCCCAACAAATTGGTGATCTACATTTTCTGCCATATAATGCCTCAAACGGTGCCATCTTGATACTGGCCTGATAACTGTTATTATAAGAGAATTCTGCCAGATGAAGATAGTCTTCCCATGATCCCTTGAATTCAATCATGCAGGCTCTTAGCATGTCTTCAAGAATTTGGATAGTCCGTTCAGATTGTCCGTCTGTCTGGGGGTGATATGAAGTACTGAATTTTAGACGAGTTCCTAGACTTTCTTGGAGACTTTCCCAGAAATGCGATCGGAATCTTGTGTCTCTATCTGATACGATGCTAACCGGAACTCCATGTAGACGAACTATTTCCTTCATGTATTTGTCTGCCAGGACTTCTGTTGTTTGACCTACCCTGAATGGTATGAAGTGAGCTGATTTTGTGAGGCGATCAATGATTACCCAAACTGCATTATTACCCTTAGGACTGCGAGGTAGTGCCGTGACAAAATCCATAGTGATATGTTCCCACTTCCATTCGGGTATCGGTAAGGGTTGTAGAAGTCCAGCTGTTCTTTGATGTTCTATCTTTATCTGCTGACAAACTAAGCACTTGGCTACATACTGGGCTATCTCTCTTTTCATAGCATTCCACCAAAACTGTTTCTTTATATCTTGATACATTTTAGTTCCCCCTGGGTGTATGGAATAGGCTGAACTGTGTGCTTCTGCTAGAATTTTCTGTCGAACTTCTCCTTGGGGAACACAAATTCTGTTACCAAAGTATAGTGCATCATCCGTATGAATATGGATATCTGTTCTCAATCCAGCTTCTACTTGAGCTCTGAATTTCTGTAATCTGGGGTCTTTCTTTTAGGCTTCTTTAATCTCATTTAGCAATGCCGATTGATTCTGAAAGGTCATTAACTGTCCTACCTTATCAGTTCCTTGTACTAACATTAAGTCCAATCTTATGATGTCTTGAATTAACTCTTTCTGTTGAGTAATTTGGACTAGCATTCTATTTCTGGCTTCCTGCTCAAGGCATCTGGTACCGTATTGACTTTGCCTGGATGATATTGCAAGTCTATATCATAGTCCGCCATTAATTCAAGCCACCGTCTCTGTCTCATGTTTAATTCCTTCTGTGTGAAAATATACTTAAGACTCTTGTGATCTGTGTAGATTAACACTTTGTCTCCCAGAAGATAATGCCTCCAGATCTTTAGGGCGAATATTACTGCTGCCAGCTCTAAGTCATGAGTTGGATAATTTCGCTCATGAGGCTTCAGTTGCCTGGATGCATAAGCTATGACATGATCATGTTGCATTAGTACACACCCCAGGCCTTTTCCGGATGCATCACTGTATATGACCATCCTCCTCTTCCTGAGGGAGTCCTTAAGATTGGAGCTGTAATGAGTCTTTGCTTTAATTGCTCAAATGCTGCAGTACATTCCTCTGTCCATATATACCTTTCTCCTTTTCGGGTGAGCTTTGTTAACGGGGCTGCAATCTTGGAGAAATCTTGAACAAAGCGTCTGTAATATCCGGCTAGTCCAATAAAACTCTTAATTTCAGTCACTGTCCTTGGAATTGGCCAGTCCTTTACTGCCTGGATTTTGCTGGGATCAATTGAAATTCCTTCTTCTGAAATCATGTGTCCAAGGAAGGCTATACGGTTTAACCAGAAGTCACACTTGCTCTGCTTAGCATGAAGTTGTTCTTGTTTGAGAGTCTGTAATACTATCCTCAAGTGTTCTGCATGCTCTCGGTTGTTCTTTGAATAGATCAAATGTCATCTATAAAGACAACTACGAACTGATCCAAATATGGCGAGAACACTCTGTTCATCAAATCCATGAAAACTGCAGGGGCATTGGTGACTCCGAAAGGCATAACTAGAAATTCATAGTGGCCATAACGGGTTCTGAATGCCGTCTTCGGAATATCTTCTTTCTTCACCTTTAGCTGATGATAACCTGATTGTAAATCTAATTTAGAGAATACTCGGGCTCCATGTAGTTGGTCAAACAGGTCATCAATCCTTGGTAAGGGATACTTGTTCTTGATGGTAACTTTGTTCAATTCTCTATAGTCGATACATAACCGTTTACCACCATCCTTTTTGTTTGCCAATAGTACTGGAGCTCCCCATGGTGAAGTACTTGGTCGAATTAATCCCTTATCAGAGTATTCTTGCAGCTGTTTCTTTAGAATCTCTAACTCAGTGGGTGCCATTCTGTACGGAGCTTTGGATATTAGAACTGTTCCTGGAATAGTCTCAATGGAGAATTCAATCATTCTGTCAGGTGGGAGTCCTGAAATTTCAGCAAATACTTCTGGGAATTCATCCCAAACCGGTACTTTCTTCTTCTGAATCTCAGCAGTAACCATCCGAGTTTTTCTCTTGACAGCCTTGGGTTCCCCGTTAAATTGAAATTCCGGCTGACGTGGAATTCTGAACTCAATTCTCTTCTCCCGACAGTCAAGCACTGCATAGTATTTGCTTAGCCAGGTCATGCCTAAGATTACGTCGTACCCTTTGGTATCTAGTACGGGCATATCTATGGCCAATGTTCTGTTACAGAGTTCTACGGGGCAATCAGTACAAACCTTAGTAGATATGACTACTCCATTCCCTGTACTAATCTCCCATTGGTGGTCTAAAGCTTTAACAGGTATAGAATGCAATGCAACAAAATGATCTGAGATGTAACAATGGGAAGTGAAAAACACCTAGAGGGGGGTGAATAGGTGTGATTGCTAATCTTAAAAATTTCAACTCTCTAAATGCTAAACCTAAAACAAGTGAGGCTCAACTTAGTACAATTCAACAAGTGTAGCCGAATTCCTCTTGCGAGGCTCTGGACTAAACTCCTCTTGATTCCCCTTGATATGGGTTGAGGCGCTATGTGAAGCTCTTGTTGGATGAGTACGGGATTGGCACACACAAGTATGAAATGGATGATATGAAGAATGATGCAAACACAATGATATATGGCAAGAATTACAAGCAATCAAATAGTAGCACAAGAAAATTAAACAATATCACAAATATGCACTAGAAAGCAATAAAGAGCTATTGAAAAGTAAAGCAAGAATTAGACGCAAAGGCAATCGCAAACAAAGTGATTTGTTTCGAGGTTCGAGCCACCGCTCTACTCCCCCCCTTCACCTCCGTGAAGGGTTTCCACTATCCATCGAGGACGCCTTTACAATTTGGTCTACCGAAGACCGAGCACCGAGCTCCACCGAGTACAAAGGACCTCTACCGAAGAGGTTGCTCCACAAAGGAAAGGATTACAAGAACAAAGTGATCACAACAAGATCACTACACTCTTCTCAAACTCTTTTACAAACACTCTCACTTCAATTACAACTCACTATAGAATGAGTATTGAATTTTTGGCTCTATGAAGTGTGGTGAGAAAAACTTCAGTTGTAGAGTGATATTAGTAATCAAACACAACTGAAAAACAAGCTCAAAAAGAATTGGAATGAAAGCTTTAAACTCTTTTCTTTTCTCTTTTGAAAACAATATAAACTTGAGGATTTTTCTAAGTAGAATGCAAGAGAGACTTCTCCTCTATTTATAGGGTTAAAAAATAGGTTAAAAACAATTTCTTTTGGTCTTATTTTCTCTGAAAAAGACCTGAAAAACACTGAAAAAGTCTGCCAAGAAATCAGATAAAAAACAGATTTCAGAATTGCACAAAAGAGGAAAGAGCCGTTGGGATTTTGCAGGCCTGGCGGTCGACCGGTCCGTCGACCGCCAGCCCAGCAGCAGAGAGCCGTTGGCTCCCGGTCGACCGGTCCGGTCTACCGTCCCAAAAGAGGAAACACAGTTTCCTTCTTCCGGTCGACCGGTCCGGTCGACCGAAATAACCCGAGAGCAATTTGCTCTCCGTCGGTCGACCGGTCCGGTCGACCGACAGACATGCACAAACAGTGCATGTCCAGACACATCGCCGGTCGACCGGGCCGGTCGACCGAAGTTGCCTGAAACAGAAAAACTGGCTGTTTTTGAGATAGAAAAGTTTTGAGAAATATTTTAAAAATACATATAGCTAAGTATTATGCAGAAAATAGTTTATACACATGTTTTATACAAGATTTTCAAGATATAAAGCTTTTGGTACATGTATATATAAACTAAGGCATAAAACTTAGAAATAACCATTTTAAAACATAGGAAATATATGAAACAAATGTGTGTGCAAATCCTAGAGCCAAATTTCATATACTCAAACTTTACATTCTATTTCTTACAATGATTCTAAGACTTCAAGATCTTCAATAGGCTTCTTCATATGATCTTCAACACTTGTTCCTTGAGCCCAATTGGAGTTGACTTGAGTCCAAATCCTTGTAATTGTGAGAGAAGACTTCTAGAATGAATAGAAATCTGAAACACACTTAAACAACAAATGTTATTAGTATAAATAACTAATATGTTTTGTAATCATCAAAATACACTAATCATGGGTGATTGTAACCTTGGGCCAACAATCTCCCCCTTTTTGATGATGACAAAACATATAGGTTATTTAAATAAACATGGAGAGGAGTTTGAAAAACTCCCCTCAAATAATGCTATGTATAAAAATTAGACTATTGAGCACAATACATAAAGCATTCAATGTACAAAAGTTTTGTCAAAAACTTAAATAAACAAATTTTTCTTTTCTTCAAAAAAATAAAACTCAAATAATATCAAAACTAAATATCAAACTAAACTAAACTTATTCTCCCCCTTTTTGTCATACATCAAAAAGGGTGAAAATACCAATAATTTTTTTTTATTTTTAAGAATCCATAATGCAAACATTCAACTCACCACAAATAAATGAAAATCTAGCATAGTCTAATGGTTTAGTAAAAATATCGGCAAGTTGAAAATCGGTAAAACATAATCAATCTCAATATCACCTTTCTCATAATGATCTCTAAGAAAGTGATACCTAATGTCAATGTGTTTGGTTTTACTATGTTGATTTGCATTCTTTGTCATGTGAATAGTACTAGTATTATCACAAAATATTTTAACATGATCAAAGTGTAAATCATAGTCAAGGAGAGTATGTTTCATCCAAAGAACTTGTGCACAACAAGCTCCGGCTGCAACATACTCCGCCTCGGCGGTTGATAGGGCTACCGAATTTTACTTTTTGGAAGACCAAGATACAAGACAATTACCTAAGAATTGACATGTTCCACTTGTGCTCTTCCTATCTACCCTACAACCCGCATAGTCGGCATCCGAAAAACTCTTCATTTCAAATAATCCGGTTTTAGGATACCACAAACCCATTTCAATAGTGCCCTTAAGGTATCTAATTATGCGTTTAACCGCAATTATGTGAGATTCTTTTGGACAAGATTGAAAACGTGCACAAAGACAAACGGAAAACATAATATCCGGCCTACTAGCCGTCAAATAAAGCAAGCTACCAATCATGCTACGATATAACTTAATGTCTACACTTTTACCTTGTTCATCCTTGTCAAGCTTTGTAGTTGTTGCCATGGGAGTTTTGCTTACTTTCGATCCTTCAAGCCCAAACCTTTTGATTAGTTCCTTTGTGTACTTGGCTTGATTGATGAAGATCCCATCCTTCCTTTGCTTGATTTGGAGTCCAAGGAAATAGTTGAGTTCCCCCATCATAGACATTTCAAATTCATCCTTCATGCATGACTCAAAAGCTTTGCAAAGAGATTCATTAGTAGAACCAAAATAATATCATCCACATAAATTTGCATAATAAGAATATCTTTTTCTACATGTTTAGTAAACAATGTTGTGTCAATTTTACCTTTCTTAAAACCATTTAAAATCAAAAATGAAGAAAGTCTTTCATACCAAGCCCTAGGGGCTTGTTTTAAACCATAAAGAGCTTTATCTAATTTAAAAACAAAATCTGAATGTGTAGGATCAACAAACCCGGGGGGTTGTTCAACATACACTTCCTCTTCAATAAATCCATTTAGAAAAGCACTTTTAACATCCATTTGAAATAATTTGAAATCTTTATATGAGGCAAAAGCTAGTGTCATCCGTATGGCTTCAAGCCGTGCTACGGGTGCAAAGGTTTCTTCAAATCGATTCCTTCGATTTGAGTGTAACCTTGGGCAACTAACCAATTTGTTGACTGAGTTTTACCTGCACACGAAATAAAATATTAGATTTAAGAATTAATAGTGTGCGAAGTTCTCAATACTAATCCGCTGTAGCAAGGCTATGCGGGTCGTGATCCTCAGGGAGGGACTAGCGATGGAAGCGTTTGTAAGTTATCCCTAAAAATTTATCTTTTTTTTAATTATTTTGTAGTCACGATGGTATTTACAATGAGTTGTGGTATTTACAATGGATCGAAGAAAAGAATATGGAGAGAGATGGATTTAATCTACAAAAAAGAAATAAAAAAGAGAAAAGAAAACTTACTTGAGTTGGAGAAAATAAGTGAAAACCTAATACTTTCTACCGTTTTTCGGAGGCGTTGAACGTATGAACCTTGGATCGAACTCAGTCCGTTGTCGCATTAGGTCATCAAGCCTTGGGCAAGCATGAGTTGATACGCCTCGAGGAGGAGAACATCGCCATGGAATATCGTTGGAACCCCGATCTTCGTATACTTATGGTTCGGTAATCGCTTGCATGCTCATCACCAATCACAGAGATGAAAAGAGAAAAAGAAATAGAAAACAAGAATAAAGTAAAACATAGAAATAAGAAACAAAACAAAATAATACCTTTATTGCTTTAATCCATGGCAGAGAAGAGAAGATACATCAGTGTCACCCTCAATATAATCATCTCTCTCTCTCTTTAAAATAAAAAGAAAAGAACATCTAACTACAAAGGAAGAAACCCTAGAAAAACCTAACTTTGGCCCTTGGCTCGCCTCTGGACGCTCTGTACATTGCAATGCAGTGATATTTATAGGGCAGAAGACCACAGAGTCCGGGACGAAACTGCCCACAAAATTTGGGATTTAATCTCATCATTATTGCCGCGAATCCGCGCTTTTGCCGCGGTTCCGCGGCAATCTGGTGGCTTCTGGCCACGCGCTTTGGCGCGTGGCCTCTCCTGGTCCGTCCATAGGGGCGCCTGCTTCTGGAATTGTAATCCTGGCCTTTTAAATCTGGATTTTCGAGATAACTTGGTAATCAAGTTACCCTTAATCCAGATTTCTTCAAATCTTCCTCCCACGAATTTCTTCTTTATCTTGGCCTTTTATCTGATCCTGCAGGTGTTTAGGGTTGGATAGAAGTCCACCCTTCCTAACTTCAATAATTGCAACTCTAGCCCTTGCATAATTGCACTTTGACACTTGATATTTGCATTTTGACCTGGGCTTCAAACATGGGCTTGGATCTGGGCTTTTGGGCTCTTTAGGCTTTATTTATTGTTAAAAGAACAATTCGAGGCCTGCACACAATAAATAATAAAATATTAATAAATGTGCAGAATTAGATAAATAAATATGAAAATGTGACGGTAAATATGATGATAAAAATGCACTTTTCACTACCAATCACACCCCCACACTTATCTTTTTGCTCGTCCTCGAGTAAAAACAAAGAAAAAGAAAAAGTTAATCTAACCTAACTCACTTTCGTAGGAATCACGATTGCACTTAGCACGTGCAACAAGCCGTTAAACCTCTAGGTTACCCTAGAGGACGAGTGTTGTCTCGTGAGGGTTTTCAGCGGATTGCACCCACAAAATCCATAAAAAGGAAAATATTTGAATTATTATTGAAGAGACTAAGTAGTCTATAAGTTTTAGGATCCTCATTTTTATTCATTCTTCAAACCTAGTCTTTATAAAGTCAATTGTTATTCATTTTAGGTAAGGGTAAAAATTGAACTTCTAATATAGTCTTTTTCGTTACCAAAAATCATATGCACCCTTGTGAATCTAGGAATTCCTTAACTTGGACTCTCATGCCTTAGGGTGGTGGTTCCGGAGGTGGTCTAATTGGTCCACGAAATGCGGCCCAAACGTTCTGCATAGCATATAGATTAGGAAGCACTCTTGTTTGTTTACCGCTTTCTTGAGTGATTACTTTTCTACCGCTTTACACGTACACTAATCCACTTTAAGGGCATAACCCATAACAAAGATAAGGTGGGGATTTCATCACCCTTCCTTAGCCCAAAAATCATATCCCGAGCACTCACTAACCCAAGCCTAACATAAAAAAAGAGTAGACGTTGGCCCTAGGGACATCTCGGACTCAATAGGAGATTATCCTAAGGGGGAACGGTGTTGGAAGTTGACTCCTGCCAAATCAGTGTCTAGGAAGGGGATTGAGGGCCGAAAGCCCGAAGTGTGGTGGTTATTTAATTAAGGAACGTCTTTGACGGAAAACCTCCCACCACTCTTGCCCCGACCTGGCTGATTAACTTGTGGTCAAAGTCTACACCCTACCTCCCGTGGACAGTCTAACCAGTTAGGAGTCGTCTAGGTCTAGGTCTACCCTAACTTAGGTTAGAAATTTTTTTTTTAGATTTTTTTTTTTTTTTTTTTAGCAAATTTTTTTTGTTAGTTTCTACCTATGTTAGTATGTTAGTAAAGCCCACCCCCACACTTATCTCATGCATTGTCCTCAATGTATGAATGTATGCATGTATGCATGAAACAGAATAAGGGAAGGCGGAAGTTACCTTAGGGTGGTGGTTCCGGAGGTGGTCTAATTGGTCCACGAAATGCGGCCCAAACAAGATAACGTGGTAGTTCACGGGACCTACCTTTATTGACCTCTTTTTTATTTACATATTTATAGTCCCCAAATGAATAGGATCATGGAAGATCCTCTCGTGAAACTTACTCCCTTTACATGACCAGTCCTGGAAAATCATCACAGAGTCATGGTCTATACCTATGTCCAACAAAAGAATGTGACTTGGTAGAATGGTTGACTTGGACTCAAGAATGATAGGTTCAGGATCTAATACCGACTCAGGAAAGAAACTTAAATCAAGTAAAGGTTCAGGAATTGGGCTAGGATCAAGAAGTGGGTCCAAGTCAAGAAATTGAAACTCAAGTCTACAATCATTTTCCCACAATGGAATGTGACTCAATGTTGGTGAATCAAGTTCAGGAATGATAGGTGTGGGAATCAAAACTGACTCTAAATATTCCTAAGTCGGGTACAAAACAGGAGTCAATAATGATTCGGGAATTTGAACTTGATCATAGATTTGGGAATCTAGGTCACATATCTCATTAGTTTCAATCTCATAAAAATGGGAACTTGCCAATTTTTCCATGGGACTTTCAAAATTGCACAATGGTCAAGTTCAATATGATCATCAAAAATGGGTGATTCAATTTCATGATCTATGGTATGGGAATAAATGTTGGCTCAGAAAATTGGTCCAAATTGGGTAAGGATACCGGAGTCAACATAGATTCGAAAATGAAAACTGAATCGCAAAGTTGGGGATCGGGTTCACATTCACAATCTAATTCAATCTCATTGAAATTAAAACTAGCCAACTTGTTCAAGGATTGGGGTTGAGCAAGTTCATATTGATGTGATGAAATTGAATTTTGATCAAGGTCTTCTAAACAGAATGATTCTTGGTTCCTATCAAGATGCTCAAGAATGTTTGAAAGTCTAGAAATTTGATCATTCATCGTATCTTGCAACCGATCCACTTTTTCTTCTAACCCATCGAATAGATCAATGGAGGACTGAAACCTTGGTGATGTGGGAAAAGACGTATATGAAGATAATGGTTGAACAGGTGGTTGACCATATGGCTCAAGGGTGTTGAATCCCCATTGACTCTGTGAAGAGTAGTGATGATTATTCCAATCTTGTTCATAGTATTGGGACTGGGGCATGTAATGATTCGGATAAGACCAATCTGGCACACTAGGTTGGTTAGAGTTATGATATGCCGGGTTGGTAATATCCGAAAAAGAGGTTGGTGTATAATATGGATCCTCATTAAAATTGAAAAAATTATTGTTATAGGCCATATCACACAAAGCAAACAAAAGAAAAAAAAAACAAACAAAAAAGAAAAATTTCTAACCTAAGTTAGGGTAGACCTAGACCTAGACGACTCCTAACTGGTTAGACTGTCCACGGGAGGTAGGGTGTAGACTTTGACCACAAGTTAATCAGCCAGGTCGGGGCAAGAGTGGTGGGAGGTTTTCCGTCAAAGACGTTCCTTAATTAAATAACCACCACACTTCGGGCTTTCGGCCCTCAATCCCCTTCCTAGACACTGATTTGGCAGGAGTCAACTTCCAACACCGTTCCCCCTTAGGATAATCTCCTATTGAGTCCGAGATGTCCCTAGGGCCAACGTCTACTCTTTTTTTATGTTAGGCTTGGGTTAGTGAGTGCTCGGGATATGATTTTTGGGCTAAGGAAGGGTGATGAAATCCCCACCTTATCTTGTTAATGGGTTATGCCTTTAAGATGAATTAGTGCAAGTGTACAAGATAAATAGATAAGAATCACTCAAAGCAGAAAATCAACCAAGAGATGAATCCTATTCTACATGCAATGCGTACGTACCTTGCCTCCAGCACTCTTCAACAGTAAATAAAAATAATTGAAAAGACACGTGCCTAATATGCAAACGTCTAATCAACTTTTAACGATTACAACCAATTTTTTACTGTTGATTAAATTAGCAGGTATATGGTGAATAATACAGAAAGTTAAGTACTGCAGAAGCTGTATTTTGCAGAGCTGAAGAGCCTGCAGAAAATTGGTTAGGAGTCAACTCCTTTGTGCCGCGTTTGCGCGGCTTTTGCCGTGGGAACGCGGCACTCTGGAGGGATCCTGGGCTCTGCTTTCTTGAGCAGAGTCCCAGGTCCACTTATATGTCACTGCAGTTGCCAAAATATTGTTTCTTCACCTGTAACCTGCAACAGAAAAGAATAAAGAATAAGTTAATAATTAAAATTTTTTTGTTTTAGAGATAACTTACCGTCCCTCCCCGGCAACGGCGCCAATTTGTTGACTGATTTTTTCCTGCACAGAAAATAATGAATATTAGATTTAAGAATAGATCGTGCGAGGAATCAGTTCTAATCCGCGGTAGCAGGGCTATGCGGGTCGTGATCCTCAAGGAGGGACTGCGATAGAAGCGTTAAGCAAGTTATACTCTAAAAATTTATCTTCTTTAGTTATTTTGTTAGTCACGATGGTATTTACAATGAGTTGTGGTATTTACAATGGATCGAAGAAAAGAATATGGAGAGAGATGGATTTAATCTACAAAAAAGAAATAAAAAAGAAGAAAAGAAAACTTACTTGAGTTGGAGAAAATAAGTGAAAACCTAATACTTTCTACCATTTTTCGGAGGCGTTGAACGTATGAACCTTGGGATCGAACTCAGTCCGTTGTCGCATTAGGTCATCAAGCCTTGGGCAAGCATGAGTTGATACGCCTCGAGGAGGAGAACATCGCCATGGAATATCGTTGGAACCCCGATCTTCGGTATACTTATGGTTCGGTAATCGCTTGCATGCTCATCACCAATCACAGAGATGAAAAGAGAAAAAGAAATAGAAAACAAGAATAAAAGTAAAACATAGAAATAAGAAACAAAACAAAATAATACCTTTATTGCTTTAATCCATGGCAGAGAAGAGAAGATACATCAGTGTCACCCTCAATATAATCATCTCTCTCTCTCTTTAAAATAAAAGAAAAGAACATCTAACTACAAAGGAAGAAACCCTAGAAAAAACCTAACTTTGGCCCTTGGCTCGCCTCTGGACGCTCTGTACATTGCAATGCAGGTGATATTTATAGGGCAGAAGACCACAGAGTCCGGGACGAAACTGCCCACAAAATTTGGGATTTAATCTCATCATTATTGCCGCGAATCCGCGGCTTTTGCCGCGGTTCCGCGGCAATCTGGTGGCTTCTGGCCACGCGCTTTGGCGCGTGGCCTCTCCTGGTCCGTCCATAGGGGCGCCTGCTTCTGGAATTGTAATCCTGGCCTTTTAAATCTGGATTTTCGAGATAACTTGGTAATCAAGTTACCCTTAATCCAGATTTCTTCAAATCTTCCTCCCACGAATTTCTTCTTTATCTTGGCCTTTTAATCTGATCCTGCAGGTGTTTAGGGTTGGATAGAAGTCCACCCTTCCCTAAACTTCAATAATTGCAACTCTAGCCCTTGCATAATTGCACTTTGACACTTGATATTTGCATTTTGACCTGGGCTTCAAACATGGGCTTGGATCTGGGCTTTTGGGCTCTTTAGGCTTTATTTATTGTTAAAAGAACAATTCGAGGCCTGCACACAATAAATAATAAAATATTAATAAATGTGCAGAATTAGATAAATAAATATGAAAATGTGACGGTAAATATGATGATAAAAATGCACTTTTCACTACCAATCACTAACCTAGCCTTGTTTCTAACTACATTACCCGATTCATCCAACTTGTTCTTAAAGATCCACTTAGTACCAATTGTTGGTCTATCGTGGGGCCTAGAAACAAGGTGCCAAACTTGGTTGCGCTCAAATTGATTGAGCTCCTCTTGCATGGCTAGCAACCAATATGAATCGGCCTCGGCTTCGAGGACATTTTTGGGTTCAATATGAGAAATGAATGCATAGTTACCACAATAGTCATGAGTCTAGAGCGAGTAGTTACCCCTTTGATACTTCACCTATGACGAGGTCCTTGGGATGATGTGGATTGTATCTCCAATCCTTTGGTAGTGGTTGAGTAGACTCCAACTCATGTGTTTGATTTTCATTTCCTTGTGCCTCTTCCACCTTAGCTTCGCTTCCTTCATCATCCTTTGGTTTGTCTCCCATAGTAGAAGCATCCTCCAAGGTCACTTTCTCCAAACCTTCATCCAATGCATCTATTTCTACAACATTCTTAACAAACTTGTTAGATTCCTCAAACTTAACATGAATAGACTCTTCAATAGTCAAAGATGATCTAATGAAAACTCTATAAGCCTTACTAGTGTTTGAGTAACCTACAAAAATAGCCTCATAAGATTTAGGATCAAATTTTCCTAAAAAATCTTTTGTATTTAAAACAAAGCATTTGCAACCAAAAACTTTATAATAGGAAACATTAGGCTTTCTAGAAAAATACATTTCAAAAGAAGTTTTAGTAGTATTTTTACACAAGAAAACACGATTTGATATGTAGCATGATGTATTTACGGCCTCGGCCCACAAATAATGTGGTAGACCATATTCACTTAGCATTGTCCTAGCCATCTCTTGTAATGTTCTATTTTTCCGTTCAACTACTCCATTTTGTTGTGGAGTTCTAGGACAAGAAAGTTCATGCTTTATTCCATGTTCATCACAAAAAGTGGTAAAGGGTTGGTTAATGAATTCACCTCCTCTATCACTTCTTATTCTCAAAATCGAAACATCTTTTTCTTTTTCAACTCTTTTCTTAAAAATTTGGAAATACGAAAATGCTTGGCTTTTATGTTCAAGAAAGAAAACCCAAGTAAATCTTGAAAAGTCATCAACCAAAACATAAGCAAATCTATTCCCACTTAGACTTTTGGTTTGTGTAGGCCCAAAAAGATCCATATGGATTAACTCCAAAGGACGTGATGTCATGATATCCTTAATTGACTTGAAAGAAGACTTAGTTTGTTTCCCAAATTGACATGCGTCACAAACTCGGTCCTTTTCAAAATTCAAGCAAGGAATACCTTTCACCATTTCCTTGTGTTTAACCTTGAAATGTGATCAAAAGAAATATGCCCTAATCTCCTATGCCACAACCAGAGTCATCATCGAGGGCTTTCAAACAAGTAATATTACAAGACATATTTAACATATCAATCATATAAACATTACTTTCACGAAAACCGGAAAATACACAAACATTAGAAGTTCTATCAATTACTTTACAAGCAACATTATCAAAAACAATATCAAAACCTTTATCACAAAGTTGACTAACACTCAAGAGATTATGCTTGAGGCCATCAACTAAAACTACATTTTCAATTAAAGGAGAGGTGCCAAGTTTTACATTACCAATACCGATGATTTTACCCTTGGCGTCGTCTACGAAGGTGACGGTGCCACCTTCATGATATCTTGATAGGGTTGCAAAGTTGTTGATGTCCCAAGTCATGTGCCTTGAGCAACCGCTATCAAGATACCACAATCCTCTACGTCGTTGGGATTTGGAAAGTACCTACATCATTTAACATAATTGTTGATTTTGGTACCCAAACTTTCTTGGGTCCTTTAAAGTTAGTGCCTCGAACCCAAACATTGTGACGTGATACATTTAATCTATCATAGCAA
This sequence comes from Agave tequilana, assembly GCA_038442645.1. NCBI lineage: Eukaryota > Viridiplantae > Streptophyta > Magnoliopsida > Asparagales > Asparagaceae > Agave > Agave tequilana. Next base: position 52,260 of record JAVJIF010003867.1, read on the forward strand.
AAATTGGCTAAGTGCCCTTTCCGTCCACAATGTGAACATGAGAACACTCTACCATACATGAATGCATGATGTGTATGTGTAGTGTGAGCATGTTTTGGGGTTTTGCCATGTTGTTTAGGTTGTGTAGCATGAACATGAACATGAGCATTTTTCTTTGGGGCTTGTTTCTTAGGAAACATAGCCTCAATTTTCTTCTTGTTAAACTCACAATCTTTCAAAACAACACTTAATGAGTCTAATCTTTCCTTAAGCATAGAAACTTCATTTGAATCAATTAGTGGGGCTTTACCTTTGCAAGAAATCTTATATTTTTCAAAATCATTTTGGTAGTGGCCAAGGTGGAAACCAAATCATCTTTTTCTTTTGTAAGAGTAAAAACTTGAAGACTTAAAGATTCATTTTCCTTTTCATTTTAAGATACTTTTTCTTTAAGAAATCATAGTTTTGTGACAACTCAACAAAAGCCTCTTCTAACACATCCATAGAAAGTTCATTATCATGAGAAGGGGAAGAGGTTACCTTGCTTGTGCCTTCATTAGCCATGAAGCACATGTTGGCGGTGTCTATTTCTTCCTCGGATTCGGTCTCCGAATCCCAAGTTGCCTTCATAGCCTTCTTCTTGTAAGGCTTCTTTGAAGTGGAGGGCTTTGCTTTGTCCGGACACTCCGCCACAATGTGTCCGGGCTTTTGGCAATTGAAACAAGTGATTTTTCTTTCTTCTTTGCCTCCTTGCCATCTTCTTCTACCTTGGTACTTCGCCTTGTTGTACATCCTCCGGACGTTCTTTACAAGGAGTGAGAGCTCCTCATCATCTTCTTCTTCATCGTCTTCATCGGAGTGTGTAGCTTGACTCTTGAAGGCGATAGTCTTCTTTTTGGAAGGAGCCATATCCTCCCTTGCTTTCCTTTCCATCTCATGGGTTTTGAGGTTCCCAATGAGACCTATAAGCTCCATCTCTTCATTGTCGTTGAGTTCCTTCAAGGTTGTTGCTTTAACTTCCCATGAAGGAGGAAGAGCCCGGATGATCTTCCTTACTCTTTGATCATTGTTGATATCTTCACCTAAAGAAGAGAGTCCATTAGTAATCTTGGTAAATCTTGTAACCATATCATCTATGGTTTCATTTTCTTGCATGCTAAATGTTTCATATTGGGACCGAAGAAGGTCAATCTTAGCCTTCTTTACTTGTGAGGTCCCCTCATGTGTGACTATCAAATGTGACCAAATCTCATATGCGGATTTGCAATGGATAACCCTAGCTATGTCATCATCATTTAGGGCTTGTAGGAGTGCATAATGAGCTTTGGCATTGGCATCGAATTCCTTAGTCTCTATTTCGGACCAAGTGGATTCGTCACCGGGGGGTACACTAAAGGACTTAGTCACGGCTTTTGCAACTCGGCTACCTAGAGATTGCAAAAACACGGTCATCTTAACTTTCCATATGGGAAAGTTAAGTCCATCAAACTTAGGAGGGGTCTTAATTCCATCGGCCATTTTTACTATATGAATATGAATGAAATGATTAGCAAATTAGGATCTTCTCTAAGGTTGTTAAACCCAAATCCTAGAGTCCAAGCTCTGATACCAATTGAAAAACACCTAGAGGGGGGTGAATAGGTGTGATTGCTAATCTTAAAAATTTCAACTCTCTAAATGCTAAACCTAAAACAAGTGAGGCTCAACTTAGTACAATTCAACAAGTGTAGCCGAATTCCTCTTGCGAGGCTCTGGACTAAACTCCTCTTGATTCCCCTTGATATGGGTTGAGGCGCTATGTGAAGCTCTTGTTGGATGAGTACGGGATTGGCACACACAAGTATGAAATGGATGATATGAAGAATGATGCAAACACAATGATATATGGCAAGAATTACAAGCAATCAAATAGTAGCACAAGAAAATTAAACAATATCACAAATATGCACTAGAAAGCAATAAAGAGCTATTGAAAAGTAAAGCAAGAATTAGACGCAAAGGCAATCGCAAACAAAGTGATTTGTTTCGAGGTTCGAGCCACCGCTCTACTTCCCGCCTTCACCTCCGTGAAGGGTTTCCACTATCCACCGAGGACGCCTTTACAATTTGGTCTACCGAAGACCGAGCACCGAGCTCCACCGAGTACAAAGGACCTCTACCGAAGAGGTTGCTCCACAAAGGAAAGGATTACAAGAACAAAGTGATCACAACAAGATCACTACACTCTTTCTCAAACTCTTTTACAAACACTCTCACTTCAATTACAACTTCACTATAGAATGAGTATTGAATTTTTGGCTCTATGAAGTGTGGTGAGAAAAACTTCAGTTGTAGAGTGATATTAGTAATCAAACACAACAGAAAAACAAGCTCAAAAAGAATTGGAATGAAAGCTTTAAACTCTTTTCTTTTCTCTTTTGAAAACAATACAAACTTGAGGATTTTTCTAAGTAGAATACAAGGAGACTTCTCCTCTATTTATAGGGTTAAAAATAGGTTAAAAACAATTTCTTTTGGTCTTATTTTCTCTGAAAAAGACCTGAAAAACACTGAAAAAGTCTGCCAAGAAATCAGATAAAAAACAGATTTCAGAATTGCACAAAAGAGGAAAGAGCCGTTGGGATTTTGCAGGCCTGGCGGTCGACCGGTCTGGTCGACCGCCAGCCCAGCAGCAGAGAGCCGTTGGCTCCCGGTCGACCGGTCCGGTCGACCGTCCCAAAGAGGAAACACAGTTTCCTTCTTCCGGTCGACCGGTCCGGTCGACCGAAATAACCCGAGAGCAATTTGCTCTCCGTCGGTCGACCGGTCCGGTCGACCGACAGACATGCACAAACAGTGCATGTCCAGACACATCGCCGGTCGACCGGGCCGGTCGACCGAAGTTGCCTGAAACAGAAAAACTGGGCTGTTTTTGAGATAGAAAAGTTTTGAGAAATATTTTAAAAATACATATAGCTAAGTATTATGCAGAAAATAGTTTATACACATGTTTTATACAAGATTTTCAAGATATAAAGCTTTTGGTACATGTATATATAAACTAAGGCATAAAACTTAGAAATAACCATTTTTAAAACATAGGAAATATATGAAACAAATGTGTGTGCAAATCCTAGAGCCAAATTTCATATACTCAAACTTTAACATTCTATTTCTTACAATGATTCTAAGACTTCAAGATCTTCAATAGGCTTCTTCATATGATCTTCAACACTTGTTCCTTGAGCCCAATTGGAGTTGACTTGAGTCCAAATCCTTGTAATTGTGAGAGAAGACTTCTAGAATGAATAGAAATCTGAAACACACTTAAACAATAAATGTTATTAGTACAAATAACTAATATGTTTTGTAATCATCAAAATACACTAATCATGGGTGATTGTAACCTTGGGCCAACAGGAAGCACCTGAATCGAAGAGGGCTAGAACAGGTTTTGAGTGTACCATGATTTTACCTGTTATCACTTCCTCAGAAGCCTCGGCCTCTTCTTCCGTCAAATTGTAAGCTTGTCCCCTTCCACGTCCTGTTGCAGTCCTAACTCCTCTTTGGACTGGGCGAATAGCTTGTTGTGGAGGAGGGGGAAGAGCTCTCCTAACCATTGGTCCCTGGTTCCTCTGTCCAATTGGCCCTGGAAGTGCTGGCAGGGTTTGGTTGGCTATTCCCATTCTTTTGTGGGGACAGACTTCTATGGTATGGTCACGGGAACCACATACCAGGCATAATCCATTTGCCCTACGGCAATTTTGTTGAGAGTGACCTGGTTTCAGGCAAAAGTGACAAATAGGACCTGGTTGGGCCATCTGGGGTTGGGCCATCTGGAAAGGAGCTGGTCGGAATGGTCGTCTCATTATTGGAGCTTTTGCTGCTCTGAATGGACCTCCTCTCCCCATTTGTGGGAATGGCCTCTTCATGGCCTGGTTCCTTATCAGGTTCAATTTCTTCTTCTCCAGTCCACGCTCCACTTCCCGAGCTATGGTGAGGACTTCGGAATAAGTTTTCAGCTGTTGGGGCATTAAGAAGACTTGAATGTCCATTTGTAAGCCCTGTTGGAATCTACTTGCTCGCTTCTCCTCATCAGTCACCATGTATGGAGCAAAGCAGCTAAGTCTTAAAAATTCCGCGGCATACTCATCCACGGACCGATTCCATTGCTGAAGTCGGATGAACTGTTCTTCCATTTCTTTCTGAGCTGTGGCAGGAAAGAACCTACTATAGAAACTTTTAGAGAATTGGTCCCAGGAGACAGGTTTTTCTAATCTTGCCTCCTCAGCTAGCCACCAGGTTCTGGCTACATCCTTTAGTTGAATCTTTGCAACCTCTACTTGATTTTCCTTTGGAACTCGAGCTGCGTTCAACAGATCTGTGGTGTCGATCAGCCATTGTTCAGCATCCAATGGTCCTGTAAAAATGGCTGGTTGCAACCGTCGAAAGTCGGATATGTTCCCCGGCCTTTGTTCTTTAGGAGCTGCTAACTCTTGCCGGAAGAGTTCTGTCTGTTGTTGCTGATTTTCCACCATCGTCTCGATAACCCTCAGAATATCGGCATTCTCTCCCGTGGGTCCGTTTGATACTTGTCCTGAGTTGTTACGACTCGTCCTTCTATCCATACTTAGTTGGTAAAAGATGACTGGAAATTGGAAAAATGGAAGGATTTTAGGATATGAAGGAATCAAGAAGGACTAGATAACTTTGTACATTGTAGTTGGCAATAGCAAATTTCATTAATTTGCTGCTTGATTGTACTATAGGTGTGAGAGCCTAGGCTCTGATACCAACCTGTAACGCCCCGATCCCACGGTACGGGGACGTCACTGCGACGTATATACGCAGGTCAGAAATACCCTCACGTATATACGCTAAGCATTAGTACAAGCAAGAATCAGAGTACTACAAAGCGTGGTATTCATTCATATGCCAACTTAAGAAGTACAAATTACAAAGTTATCACAGGATATGATATACTATTACACAATACATGTGTCTTATATCACAACCATGTCCAAAAGTACGATTTACAATATGAACACAAGATGCTCACGAGTTGGATGAGGATCCCGTGAGTCGAAGAGAAAAGTCTGGCACGAGAGAAACTGAACTAGTCGGCCTGCTCAACAAGGAAAGCTTGATCTTCTGTGGACGGCTCCACTTCAATCCAAGCTCCGGAACCTGAACATACAAATTCAAGGGAGTCAGGACCTCCCAAACAAATGATCAGGTTACAGCCGAGTGGCAAAGAGACAAGAGCAGGAGAGTTGGAACAATATAATAAATATTCAGCCAGCAAGTAATGGAAGCACAACAATTTAGAGTTGAAAAGACGTTGTGCAAGTTTAGGTTACGGCTCTATGAGACTAGTACCTCGAAGGAATAATCCAAACAAGGAAACCCTCATCTATATACCTTTATCTCATGTCCCCGTAATCCAGGCGTGTACAACGGATCCACAGTTAGCGTCTTTTATTATTATTACTTGTCTTACTTTGATATCTAGCTATGTGAACTAGCGTCCCAGCGCACATAGATCCATATCCGAGTAAAGCAAGGTTGTTATTGGAAACCAGCGGGGGTATCAATGAACTATGTTTACAGTGGGTCCCGTGCTTGCCCGGGACCACGGTCCAGGGTGTTCCGTTGCTTGGTGACGGAACCAGCCGCAAGGCCTATCAGGAGGGACTTATGTATGCCCTTTATCATGATGGTATCAGGAAGAGGGAGCCAGCACTCCCCTCGGTCGCCTGGAGGCCCACAGGTCAGACCGGATAGTTTAGTTGCACAACATACCTAATACCACTGTAAACACGAACATATATTGATAGCCGCATATTTCCCCGACCCGATGCAAGTTGTCTCATTTTACGAGTTCTTTAGATAATTATCAGATTTCGGGAATGAGCAGGAGCAAGTCAGGAATATCAGGAGTACAATCGTACTATCACTTAATCAAGTTATAAAACATGATGTCCGGTTATCATTCCCATTATCGTGATAATTATAAGAGTCAAGTGTATCATGCTTGGTATTAAGAGATAGCATGATAAGAGGTGATATTTCATCAAGTAACAAGTCATGAAGTAAGAATAAATAATACATGTACCAAGAATAAAATCCAAATGCAATAAAGTAATTAACCATGACAATCAGCCAAAGTTAGTCGACTAGGGTGAAATAGGTAGTCGACTAATGAAGGGGTTAGTCGACTATGGAAGAGGGCCAAGTCGACTAGTCAGGACTGCGTCTCACAAAGTCGCGTCTTTCAGAAAAAGGGTTAGTCGACTAGGAAAAAGGAGTAGTCGACTAATAGAAGACTGCGTTTCAAAGAGCTGCGTTTCATAGGAAAAGTTAGTCGACTAGGAATATGGGGTAGTCGACTATAGAAATCTGCGTTTCAGAGAACTGCGTTTCACAGGAAAAGTTAGTCGACTAGGAAAATGGGGTAGTCGACTAATGAAGTCTGCGTTTCAGAAAAGGGTGCGTTTCAAATGAGTTAGTCGACTAGGGTCAAGGGAGTAGTCGACTAATTGGGGTCTCAAGTCGACTAATCATTAGGTCAAGTCGACTAATCGACTGAAAACAGAGTGCAGAACAGATTTGATGGTTGTGTTTGTTGATCAATTTACACCATATGAAAACACAATTATGTCCAAGTCTTGGCGAGTAAAAATACTCGCCTAAAAACGTTCTTATGCGTCCAGCGTTCCGGGAGAGTCCTTGTTCAAGTTATCGCAACTTATCACCAAAACGATTACCCGGAATAATCGCGAACGATTACCGGAATAACCTACGGCGATGTCGACAACTAAGAAAACCCGGCCCCAATCCTAAAAGGGGGGAACCGGCCTTAGTGTCTTGACAACAAAGAAGAGCACGGCCCCAATCCAAAAGGAGTGACCAGCCTTCACCAAGTGATGGAGGAGGAATTTGGAGGAGGTTAAGGCTTTGTGAAGTGGAATGAAAAGTGAAGGAGAAATGAGAAGGAGGAGTTTATATAGCTTTTGGATTTGTGAAGGAGATGCCAATAATGTAGAAGAGAGGGGGTTTTATGTAAATAAAAGGGGTGAGGTGTTTCTCTTGGCCAATCTTGGCCGGCCATGGAAGAGAGAGAGAGAGAGAGATATTTGTGGTGGAAGTTGGTGGAAGTGTGTAGAAATTGGTGGAATTTTGGAGAAAAAGTTGTGGCTTGTGGAGGAAGGAAAGGAATTAAAGAAAAAGGAAAAAGGAAAAGAAATTAAAAGGGAAGATATTTTCTTGGACTCAAAAGTGAAACTGTTGAAAAGGCTGATTCCCGGGTTTGAGTCGTGGATGCGGAAAACATTTCGAAAAATACCGAAATCGTCCCGAAATCAAGTATCTCGGAACGACTCACAAAATTTACCAAAAATCAAAAATAATATTCTAAGACTCATGGTGAAATTCGTTTGAAGAAATAATTTATCGTTTTGAAATTAAAATCCCGGATACTGGCCGATACCGACTCCGGTGGAATTTTCATAAATTCATAAAATCCTCAGAAAAAGTATTTAGGTAGGAAATATGATTCTAAGAGGAAATGTCTAAAGACTCTTCGAGAAATTCCAATCTGTCTGTAAATTAAAAATCCGGGAATCGATCAGCGGTACTGGTCGACACCGGTTTTGAAGATTTTCAATTTAATTCGAGAAAATTCCAGAAAATCCTAGAAAATATAAAATATTAGAAAATGATATTTAAAACTAAAATCGGTCAAATACAAGAAGTAAATCGAAAAATACGATCGAAAAACTGAATACGCAACTAAGTACGTATTCCGGGAACTGGGTATTACAGTATTGTTCTTGTGATCACACTTGTATTGATCCAAGAGAGCTATTGAAGCACCTTAACTCTTATAAAAGAGGAATTTTGAGGAGAAATTCTAGAGCCCTTCACTGGGAATTCGACTTCACTTTTTGGGTATCTATTGTGTTAGTTAAAAGTTTTAATTCTGCATTATTTGTTATTAGATTAGCATTACATCTATTCAGCCCCTCTAGATGTACTTTCAATTGGTATCACAACTAGTACTCTTAATATTCAGTTTAACCACCTAAGAGTGATCCTATATTTGCTAATCACATACTTGTTTTACACATTCATATTTGCTTCACACACTTATGGATTATCTTACTCCACCTATGTTTGATGTTTCTAATATTGACATGTGAAAATTTAAAGTGAGTTCATACCTTAAACCCTTAGAATTACATATTTATCTTGCCACCACTAAGAAATCATATATTGAAAATGACAAATATTTAGTGGCTAATGCACAAGTCATGATTGCACTAAAGCAAACACTTAGCAATACTCATCTTTCTATAGTTTCTCATTGTGATTCTGCTTTTCTAGTATGAAACACGTTGATCTCTCTTTAAGGATAAGATTCAAATAATTTGGAGAGAGAATCTAGTGAAGATATTCCGATCAAGCTTGCTTCATGGTCCAAAGAATGACTCCCTTGAGGTAAATTCAAAATCTAATCTTGTTGATTGTGCTAGTAGCATCTGATGATAATATGTCTAGTGAGGATGCACACTTGTTAAATGAAGAGCTTTTCTTTGTGACGTTTATTGAGAAAATATAAATTGTTGAAAAATAAGAGTTTGGATTTAAAGAAAGAAAATGAATTTTTGTCTTCAAAATTAGATTGTGTTTCATATAAAAAAGATTCGACTTGATTTTGTTTTAAATGAAAATGAGATTTTGAAAAAAAAATGATTTGGTTTCTAAAGAAAAGAACGTTACTTTAAAAGAAAATGATGCCTTATCTTCAAAACTTAATTTTTTTTGAAAGAAAATGATTCCTTGAAGAGCTAAATTGTTTTAATTTCCAAAGAGAAAGATTCTTTGAAATTTTTTTTGCTGGAAAAGGAAAAGATTTCTATTCCTACTTTCAAAGAAAAAGGATTTTGTTTCTCATACTAGTTCTATTTCTTCTTCCATTATTGAAAATGATATTTGTACTTTAAAGAAGAATATTAGTTGTTTGGGCTCCACTTTAATCCATTGTGCTTTTAATCATACTAGATTGGAGTCCATGTTTTAAAAGAAACAAACTCCACATGTTCGTGCACACCCTCCATGACATACACCACATGCCAACCATGTTCGCATATATGCCACAATGTATGCTAGAGTGTACACTTGTACACATTGTGGCCGCAAATGTCACCTTACAAAATTTTGTTATGGTAGATTAAATTCTTCAAATTTTGATTGTAAAATTTTTTGGGTTCTCAATAGTACTAACCCTCAAGGATCCAAGAAAGTTTGGATACCAAAATTCACTCCGGTTGTCTTTGATATAGGTGTGGGCTCTCACAAGACGTGAAAGGCTTTTCGCCTTGGTAGTGGATGCAATCGAAGCTTAATGTACCATAACTATTGATGCATCTCTATAAAGGAGTTTAGTTGGGAGGACCACCTACTTTTAGCATATTATGTTTATATGTTTAGATGGAATTGTTGTTAAAACCTTCAATGCACTTGTATAGCATTTGAGATACACCATTGATCTTAACATGATTCATATTCTTTGCATACTCATTTGTGGTTTGGCTATATGTTTACATGCTAATTTTGATGATTCTTGTATTTGCACATATTTTCGATTTATAATGAATTTCTTTTTGTTCATGCATGATTGTCTTTTAGATTATTTTATTGATTTTGCTTTATATATTTGTAAATTTTGTTAAAACTACTTGATATATATGTTGTATCCGTGAGTCACTTGAAATATGTGCCATGTTCTCTATATTCCCTCATGTTGACTCAATCATTGTTTGGATATATATGTGTGTGTGTGTGTGTGTGTGTGTGTGTGTGTGTGTGTGTGTGTGTGCGCCTTTGTTTTGACAAAACTTAAGTATATATTGAAATTTGTTATACATTTTGAATGTGCTTCTTATATATCTCGTTAGTGAATTGTTTGATGACTTGAGTCTGCTGCTTTCACTAATTTTGACATGTTTTTGTGGAAATTTTTTTTATTGACATGTGAATTCATCTAGTTTGAAATGTGTTTAAGTTTCAAAAAGAATTTCATGTGTGTTTTGAACGTTATTGATTTCTCTTCATGAATATGATTCTTACATGATTCTTATACACTCACTTTTAGTTTACTCATGATTTTATATTCATGAGCATCTTTGTGTTATATGAATTATGAGTGACAATTCTTATGTAATTAGCATGTATCATAAGTTATATGATTTAGTTTATGTTTGAAGAGGTTTGAACAAATTTTCAAAATTATTTTACATTAGTCCTTTGATTCTTCTCTTGGTAGTATTTTCAAACTATTCTTAACAATTTTAAAATCAATATTTTGAAAACTTCAACCCTTACTAGGAGATTGATTGGGTGATCATGCCTTGTTTTTACTAAAATGACTATTTCTTGACATGTGCATGTAGGTTGGTGATTTTAATGAGTTATACATATGATTCTCATAATAATTAATTTTGTATCTCATTTTTATTATCTATATATGTATGCTCTTTATTATGGATGGTATTTCAATTGACATACATACATATATATGATTTGGTTGATCGTACATGTATCGTGCATGTTTTAGCACAATCTTCTTTTACATGGCTTGAATATGCTTGAATGTATAAATTGGTATCATTTCTAATCTAAATCATCATTTTTCATAGCTTATGCATTAGTTTTGTGATTGTTTCAAAAAGGGAAAAAACTTTCTTGATTTAAATTTTAATTGGTATCTACTTTTTGAGAAAAATATCTTAATAGCTCATATTTTTAATTGTTATCAATTATCACAATTGGTATCTACTTTTCAAAGTTGTTTAGAAATTCAAAATTGGTATCACAGGCTTTCACTTTTTATTCAATTGGTATCATCTTTAAAGCTTCAATTGGTATCAAAATTATTTTGCAAATTGGTATCTATGTTGGTTTCAAAATTGTTTTCAATTTTCAATTCTTAATTCTCAATTGGTATTTCTATTTTTCATTTGGTATCCATATTTATTTTATAATTGGTGACTTACAAGTATTATCTTTTCAATTGGCATTCTTGTTTTATTTTTACAAATGGTATCTTAGAAAATCAAAATTTCATTTTGTTTTTAAATTTGTTTTGATATTTATTGCCTATATGCAAGGGGAGTTAACTTAACATCTAATCTATAAATAAACTCAGGTTGAGTGTATTGTATAAGGAAGAGCTTGACCTCTCTTCTCTATATCATACACGTATGTAGGGGGGTTTAACATCTCCGTCTATTCATTGTATTCTATACTTATATAGGTTAGGGTTCAGTCATTCCTTCTCCATGTAATACATATATGCATGGAGAGTTAACTTCGCTTCTTCTCTCTTCATAAATTTATATCGCATACACACACACACTCTCTTTATTTTTTGTATACCCTTTTTGATGAATTAACAAAAAGAGAGAAAGATTAGAGTTTATATGTGCATGCTTGTATTCTATGTTTGCATATATGTGTTTATATTCATGATTTATGTTTATGATTTGTTTGGTATTTATAAGCTTACATTGAATATTTATATGTTCATGCATTAGTTAAGGAGGAGCTTTTACAAGGCTTTTCTCTTTTCATGCATATATAACTCAATGAGTTTTGTCATCATCAAAAAGGGGGAGATTGTTGGCCAAAAAGCCTATCACTCTAGTTTTGATGATGACTTACTCATATAGTTATAGTACTAATAATCTTGTTGTGTTTAAGTTTCAGATATTGATCAAGATTTTAGTTGGTATTTAGCTTTTTAGAAGCTAACACAGGGTGATTCAAGAGCTCAAAGTTATAGAATATATATAGTACTCAAGATGGAGTCTAGCTCGGAGAATCAAGTTTGGATCAAGTCTACTTAGAGAAGAAAATCTATACGAAGACTTGTCTAGAGTTTGTGAGTTTAGATCTCTTATAAATAATAGATTAGTTTTGATTGCTCAAGCTTACACACACAAAAATTTAGTTTCAGTTTAACAAGTTTATGTTTTGTGTTTTGATTTATAAAATATATTTCATCAAAAGCAAGTTCAAATCATTTTGGTTGTGTATCCATACACTATTTAGCTTCAAATATGTTTGAATAACTTGTTTTTGTATTTTTAGAGTTTTGGAAAAACTAGTTTTTCTTATTTACAAAATTAATATTTGAAAATATGCATTCATTTCAAGAAATATATTTTAATTCATCAAAAACAAGTCAATATTATTTTATATGTGTAGTGGATCCTATCTATACACATTTAGCTTAAATTGAGTTTCAATAACTTGTTTTTGTATTCATAACTGTTTGGAAAAATCAGATTTTTGTTTAGAAGTTTAGTTTTAGAAAATACGATTTTTATTTTAAGGATGAATTTATATACCTCAAAAATAATTCATATGTTTACAATATATTGTGATTTTTGATCACACATATTTGTGCTTTATTGTATTTACATGTACTTATTTTTTTAGAATTTATTGAAATTTATTGGAATTTATTTACGTTTAAAAAGATGTTTTAAAATACTCAATATATTGTTTTTGGGCTGACGATCGACCACACGGTCGACTGACGACAAAGCTCATTTGCTCTACCGGTCGACCAGGTGCACAAGCCTAGGGAACCAGAGCTCGGTCGACCGGGGGGTCAATCGTAGTGGAGTTCGGCCGTACGGCCGATCGCTTAGTCGACCGACTGATCTTACAGAGCTCTCGGGTTTTGCTCAGTCGACCGAGCGGTCGATCGGCAACCCTTAACGGCTAAAAATATAGTTGTTGGACGATTGACTGCAAGGCCAATCTGGCCTGGGTTTGAGCTTAAGGGCTAGTTTTATTTTGGCCTATATAAATGATTTTTGGTCAGATTTTCAATAAGAGTTTTAAGAGCTAATATTCTCACTTTCAACAGAGTTTTTCAATAAGTTTTTCAAAAGTTTTTGTGCTCTAAATCCATATCTCTATTGGGTTTCAAAGTTTTAGAAAATTAAATAAAACAAGTTTTAATAAATTCTAGTTTCAAGTTTTTAATTTCTATATCATTCAAAAAGTTTTCCCAATGTTCTCTTTTGTGCTTCACTTCCAAAATTTTTGTTTTCTCACAAGCTTAAGCTATTAATTACAAAATCTATCCTCTAAGATCTTATATTGTGAGAGGTGTTATTTGCGATCTTTGTGATCACCTAGTATTGTAACCATTCTCTTTTTCTTTGTGGTTTGGCTTTGTGACTACCCTCTTGTGTAGAGGTGATTGCTTTGTGCATAGACTTTATGCCTTAGCTTTGTGCCTCCTTTTCTGTAGAAATTTGGGTTTGTATCCTTTGTTGAGTTCTTTAGTGGAGATAAAATGGCGAAGGCGGGGACGTCAGGCTTGATGCTCGAATCTCGAAACATATCCTTGTATTTGCATTTGGTTATCTCTAAAACTCTATTCTCTTTATATCTTGCATTGCTATTATTATACATCTATACATGCTTGGTATTGTTCTTGTGATCACACTTGTATTGATTCAAGAGAGCTATTGAAGCACCTCAACTCTTATAAAAGAGGAATCTTGAGAAGAAATTCTGGAGCCCTTTCACCGGGAATTCGACTTCATTTTTTGGATATCTATTGTGTTAGTGTAAAAGTTTTAATTCTATATTATTTGTCATTAGATTAGCATTATATCTATTCACCCCCCTTTAGATGTACTTTCAATTGGTATCAGAGCTAGTGCTCTTGATATTCAGTTTAACCACCTAAGAGTGATCCTATATTTACTAATCACATACTTGCTTTACACATTCATATTTGCTTCACACACTTATAGATTATCTTGCTCCATCTATGATTGATGTTTCTAACATTGACATATGAAAAAAGTGAGCTCATATCTTAAACCCTTAGAATTACATGTTTATCTTGCCACCACTAAGAAATGATATATTGAAAATGATAAATATTTAGAGGCTAATGCACAAGTCATGATTGCACTAAAGCAAACACATAGCAATACTCATCTTTGTATGATTTCTCATTGTGATTCTACTTTTCTAGTGTAAAACACGTTGATCTCTCTTGAAAGACAAGATTCAAATAATGTAGAGAGAGAATCTAGTGAAAATTATTCCGATTAAGCTTGCTTCTGTTGGCCCAGAGGCCTTCCACTCTAGTTTTGATGATGATTAACTCATGTAGTCATAGTTTACTAATAATCTTGTGATATTTAGTTTTAGATATTTGATCAAGATATTAGTAGGTTATTAGCTTCAACAAAGGTGTTTTGGAGCTTTCACATGGTGATTCAAGAGCTCGAGCGTCAAGTTCATATCTAGCACTTGGTTGGAGTCAAGCTCGAGGAATCGCGTTTGGATCGAGTCAACTTGGAGACGGCGTTCTACAGGAAGGCTTCGATTTGTTTAGTTAAGATTTATTTTAGATCAATTGTAAAGATTAGATAGTGTGATATGCTCAAGTTCACAACACACACGTTTCATGTTTTGGTTTTGGTTTTCAGTTTAACCGATCTTGATTTTCATGGATAGATAGAATTAAAACAAGTTTACATGGTTTAATGTATATTAGATTTGATATATATACATATATGCTTCATATACTTAGAAAAACTTATTTTGATACACTATTCATGTGTTTGGAGTTTTGTATTTAGACAAAACTTATTTTTGGATTCAATGTCAAAAATATAGATATAATACATTTCATGTATATTGGATTCTATCCATATGCTATATGCTTTAAAGTTGTTTAAATATCATGTTTTTATATTTACATGTGTTTTGAAAAAATCGGATTTCCATTTCAAAAATTCAAGTTTTGAAAAAAATCGTTTTTGGTTTAAGGCAAAATTTTCAAGTCACAAAAATGGTTCAAAATGTTTGTAACATGATTTGATTTTCACTCAAACTGTTTGTATTTCAAAGATATAACATGAACTGATTTTTGTAGAATTTATGTGATTTTATGGGATTTAATTAAAGATAAAACTCATGTTTTTAAGACCTATATTAGGCTGGACTGGCTGACTGCAGGTCGACCGGGCCGGTCGACCGTAGTAGTGGGCGATCGACCCGGTCGGTCGACCGACGTACATAGAACGTGCACGTAGCCAGGCTGATGGGCCAGTCGACCGGAACGGTCGACCACCAGAGAGCCCCTGCTCTCTAGAAATGGCCCCGGTCGACTGACCCGGTCGACCGGTAGAGAGCTCTGCTCTCTGTATCAGCTTCATCGACTGGGCGGTCGACCGGCCAGAGAGCCGTTGCTCTCTGGATCCAGTCCCGGTCGACCGGGCGGTCGACCGGTAGGTGCAACGGTCAAAATTTTGACCGTTGGCCGGTCGACTGGAAGGGCAAACTGGCCCTTTTCAGCTGCCAACGGGCAGATTTCCAAATGGGCTATATATACCCCATTTGAAATAGTGTTTTAACAAGAATTTTCAAGAGATAAATTTCTCATCTTTACAAGTGTTTAATACAAGTTTTCAAAAGAGTTTTTAAGCTTAAAGATTTGATCTTTAATTTGTTTTAAAAGGGTTGGAAAATTCAAAGAAAAAGAAAGCCTTTGGGATTATTTTTGATCTTCATTTTTATATCAGTTCTAGAAGTTTTTTCAAGAGTTTTTCTTTGTGATTTAGATTTTCAAACTCTTTATTTCTCACACTTGAGCTTATCATTCTATCCTATCTATAGGATCTTTGTTTAGTGAGAAAATTAGTTTGTGGTTGAGATAGACCACCAAGTTGTAAACCTTCCATCTTTGTGATATCCCTCTAGTGAGAGGTGATTGAGTTGTTATTCCTCAAGTGTGAGGTGATAGTGGAAGTGGTATTTGGCTCCTTCTAGTGAGAGGTAGAGATTGTGTTGGAATCCCTCAAGTGTGAGGTGATTGTTGTTTGAGTGGCTTTGTGCCTATCCCTCTAAGTGTAGAGGTGATTTGTTTGTGCCTTGCCCCTAGTGAGAGATTGTATTGGTTGAGAGAGAAGTTGTGTACTCCTGGTTGTATTTGCTCCAAATCCTCAGTGGAGGTTCCCTGTGTGGGAAGTCCTGTGTGGACGAGTTAGTAGAAATTCTTCTGTGTGAAGGTGGGGACGTAGAGCTATGTGTTCGAACCTCGAAACATATCTTATTGTTTGCGTTTGATCCACTTTCTCTAACTCTCTCTCTTACATTGTGCATTGCATCATATCATATATATGCTTGTGTTGATTGTGTGCCCATACTTGTGTTTAACCAGAGAGCTTTACATAGCACCTCAACTCTTATTTAGAGAAATCAAGAGGAGTTAGTCTAGAGCCCTTCACCGGGAATTCGGCTACACTCATTGGTTACACTAAATGTGTAGCATTAAGTTTTTAATTTCGCATTATTGATCATTAGATTAGCCATACACCTATTCACCCCCCTCTAGGTGTATTTTCAATTGGTATCAGAGCCTACGCTCATGATATTAGGTTTAACTACCTAGGAGTGTGATCTTAGTTTTGCTAATCTATCATTTGCATTTGCATACATATTGTTTGCACCCATGGACTTCATGACCCCACCTATGTTTGATACTTTCAACATTGTTGTTTGTAAGGCTAGGATGTCCATGTACCTAAAAATCCTAGGCTTGCATGTTTTCCTTACAGCTACCAAGAAATCCTATCTTGGTAATAGCAAGCATATAGAGGCCAATGCACAAGCCCTTGAGGCACTTAGAAGCCCTCTTAGTAAAGAATATCTTATGATGGTTTCTAACTGCGATTCTGCCTTTGCAGTGTGGAACACGTTGACCTCCTCTAAGGTTCAAACGCCAACCATTATGGAGGATGAATCTAGTGGAGAATCCGAGCAACATTGCTATATGGTCCAAGGGAATGACTCCCTTGAGGTAAACTCGGAAACTCAATTAGATGATGCTAGTTCTTCTAGTAATGATTATATTGATGCCAATGCTTTTAATGAAGAACTTTCAATTGTTTGTTAAAAATTGTTAGAAAAATATAATCTTTTGAAAAGAAGAGTTTTGGATTTAACAAAGAAAATAAGGATTTGTGTTCAAAACTAGATTTGATTTTGCAAGAGAAAGTGGATATTTCTAATGAAAGGGATTCATTGAAATCCAAACTTGATTTTGCTCTAAAAGAAAATAAAAATTTGAAAAATAAAAATGATTGTGAAAATGTTTTGAAGAAAAATGAGTCTTTAACTTTAAAACTTGACTTTGTTTTAAAAGAAAATGATTCTTTGAAAAACAAAATTATTTCTATTTCAAAAGAATTAGATTTGGTTTCAAAGAAAAATATTACTTTGAAAAATAATATGGACTCACATGTTTGCCATGCTAGTTTAGCTTCACATTCTAACTTACCTATTGGATGCTCCACTTTATCTTCAAGTATTAAAAATGATATTAATGTTTTGAAGAAAAGTGTTGAATGTTTGGGCTCCACTTTGAGCCATTGTGCCATGAACCATACACGGTTGGAATCCTTGTTTCGAAAGAAACAAGTTCCTCCTATGCATGCACACCATACACGGCATACACATGCTTCCCACGTTCACACCCATCACACAATGTATGCTCATGTGTACACTTGTACACATTATAGACGTAAGGGCCACCTTGCTAAATTTTGTTATTATAGGATACATGATTTCAATTTAGCAAATAAGTTTGTTTGGGTTAGGAAAGGAGCTAATCCCCATAGACCCAAAAGAGTATAGGTACAAAAGACCACTCTTGTTTTATTTGATGTAGGTGTGGGCTCTCACATGACATGAGAGTGATGGTGTCTTGAGGTGGATGCGTTCTGAGCTTAAAGATGACAATTTGGATGCATCACTTTCAAGGGGAGTTTGGTACACCATGGTTTGGAGATATGGAGATCTGCCCTATTGGTTTTGGTAATGATATCTAACTCTCATTTATATTTACATGCTTTCATATTATTCATTTTTAGCATGTTTTAATGTTTCATGATTAGTATGTTAAATGTCATGATTATTAGACTTGTGATATGCATTATTAGTATTTGAGATCACCCATGTTTAATATGGACTTATACTTTTGTGTTCTCACATTTATTTTAGCTATTGTATATATCATAGATCTAATGCTTGTGCATTTACCATAATGATCATATAAGTTTTGTTTTGATTTTTATGCTTCATGTTTTGATTACTTGTTTAGATGTTAGTTTTCACTAAAACTTGGATATATACTTGTTCAACTAATGAGCTACAAATAGATTATTATATATTTGTGCTTGAATGCTCATTTGTACCCATTAGATGTACTAGTATAGTCTAGTTTTGATGATTCATATATATTTTGACTTGTATTCTCTATTTTTTTGTGTATGTTTTTCATGTTTATGTTAAACTTCATGTATATGTCTATTTTGTCTAAACTATTAGTTATACATATATATCCTTGAGCCACTTGCCTTCATGCATATACTTTCGTGGACTCGTTATGTTTCGATATGTATGTATACTTTAGTTCGTACAAAACATACATATACCTTGAAGGATTCTAGTTTTGATGATTTTCATGTTTTTTAAGGAATTTCACATTGAACTTATTGCCTATTTTCATGATGATGTGTTTCACATAACTCTTATACACTCACTTTACTCAATATTTTCTCATGATTTTGTTTTAATGAGTATGATATGTGCCTTATAGATTTTGAGTGGTGATGATCGTTTGACTTACATGTTTTTCATGAAATATATATTTATTTTATTCCTTACTTGAAGGATTTCGTACTAGTTTACAAGTTTATCATTAAACTAGTTGCGGTATTCTTTATATGGTAGAGTTTTCAAACATGTTATATTATTTTCAAACTTATTTTTGAAAACCCCTACCCTTCCGAGGGCGGTTGGTTGGGCGACCATGGCTTGTAAGCTCATTATTGAAAATCTATTTAAAACATGTGCATAAAATGGGTGGTAGGAAGTATGAGTTATACACTTGATCTTATTTTGTTTTCAATTGGTATCATTGTATCTTTTCAATTGGTATCACTATTGACATTCCTTTTGTATACTTCTATTTTTATATATGTATGCTTAAACTTCAAACAATATCAATTTCGATTGGTATTAAATTTTCCATACATATACATATATTTTATTTATGTTTACTATATCTCTATATCTTTGAGCACAAATTTTGGTTATGCTAAGTTTGATTCCTTAAATGACAATTATATTTCAATTGATTATTTTTCAATTGGTATCTTATACAAACTTATGCATCATTTTATTTAGTATTTCATAAAGGGGGAGAAAATTCATATTTCACCTTTTAATTAGTTTTGTTTACCATTGGTATTTTACTCTCACACTTTATGATGAAACATGATTGAAAAATGATATTAATTTTTTAATTTGGTGTCATACGCTCCTAATGAAAAATATTTTCAATTGGTATATGTTTCATTTTTAATATTGGTATCAAAAATATTATATTGATATTATTTTCTACTTGGTATCTCTATTGCAAAATGAGTTTAGTGTTTAACCAAAAAGATTGGTTTATGTTTTTCAGTTGGTATCAAAAGTGTAAAATATTTTCAATTGGTACTAATTTTTACAATTGGTATCAAGATTACCTTTATGTTTATATCTTTCAATTGATATCAAAATTTTTGTTGGTTTCTTCAAAATGTTTTGTTTATTTTCAATTAGTATCATCATATGGTATCATAATATTTCTATGTATACCTTTACACTAAATTGATATATTTTTTCAACTGGTATCATAATGTTTTGATTTAATTTCACTCCTCGTTGATTTTTGTTTTGGACAAAAAGGGGGAGAACATTGTTTTATTGTTTACTTTTACTCCTTTGTTGATGATTGACAAAAAGGGGAGAAGTATTTTAGTATATATGCATGTTTAACATGTTTATTTAAGTTTATATCAAAGTTTATATTACCAACATTTGTTTTATGTTTTGTTGATATTGGTATCAAGAGCATGGATATTAGTATCAAGAACATATTTTGTTGTTGTTTTGTTTTGTTCGTATCAAGAATTTTTATTGAAATTTTTATTTGTATCAAGAGCACTTATTTAAAAACATGTTTATTTTAAAATTTGGTATCAAGAGTATGTTTATTTCATTATTTTATGCATGTTTATGCATATTCATGTTTATAACATTCATTGCATATCTTTATAGTTTATTGCTATGCATGAGTTAAGGGGGAGCTTCTTTGAAGCTTAACTTTAATCCATGCATATATAACTCCATGAGTTTTGTCATCATCAAAAAGGGGGAGATTGTTGGCCCGGAGGCCTTCCACTCTAGTTTTGATGATGATTAACTCATGTAGTTATAGTTTACTAATAATCTTGTGATATTTAGTTTCAGATATTTGATCAAGATATTAGTAGGTGATTAGTTTCAACAAAGGTGTTTTGGAGTTTTCACATGGTGATTCAAGAGCTCGAACGTCAAGTTCATATCTAGCACTTGGTTGGAGTCAAGCTCGGGGAATCGCGTTTGGATCGAGTCAATTTGGAGATGGCATTCTACAAGAAGGCTTCGGTTTGTTTAGTTAAGATTTAGTTTAGATCCATTGTAAAAATTAGATGTGTGATATGCTCAAGTTCACAACACACACACGTTTCATGTTTTGGTTTTGATTTTCGGTTTAACCGATCTTGATTTTCATGGATAGATAGAATCAAAACAAGTTTACATGGTTTAATGTATATTAGATTTGATCTATATACATATATGCTTCATATACTTAGAAAAACTTATTTTGATACACTATTCATGTGTTTGGAGTTTTGTATTTAGACAAAACTTATTTTTGGATTAATATCAAAAACATAGATATAATACATTTCATGTATATTGGATTCTATCCATATACTATATGCTTCAAAGTTGTTTAAATATCATGTTTTTGTATTTACATGTGCATTGAAAAAATTGGATTTCCATTTCAAAAATCTAAGTTTTGAAAAATACCGTTTTTGATTTAAGGCAAAATTTTCAAGTCAAAAAATGGTTCAAAATGTTTGTAACATGATTTCATTTTTACTCAAACATGTTTGTATTTCAAAGTTATAATATGAACTGATTTTTGTGAAATTTATGTGATTTTATGGGATTTAATTAAAGATAAAAACCCAAGTTTTTAAGACCTATATTAGGCTGGACTAGCTGACTGCCGGTCGACCGTAGCAGTGGGCGGTCGACCCGACAGTCGACCGACGTGCACAGAACGTGCATGTAGCCAGGCTGATGGGCCGGTCGACCGCCAGAGAGCCTCTGCTCTCTGGAAATAGGCTCTCTGGAAATAGCCCTGGTCGACCGACCCGGTCGATCGGCAGAGAGCTCTGCTCTCTGTATTAGCTCGTCGACCGGACGGTCACCGGCCAGAGAGCCGTTGCTCTCTGGATCCAGTCCCGGTCGACCGGGCGGTCGACCGGTAGGCGTAACGGTCAAAATTTTGACCGTTGGCCGGTCGACCGGAAGGGCAAACTGGCCCTTTTCAGTTGCCAACGGGCAGATTTTCAAATGGACTATATAAACCCCATTTGAAGTAGTGTTTTAACAAGAATTTTCAAGAGCTAAATTTCTCATCTTTGCAAGTGTTTAATACAAGTTTTCAAAAGAGTTTTTAAGCTTAAAGATTTGATCTTTAATTTGTTTTAAAAGGGTTGAAAAATTCAAAGAAAAAGAAAGTCTTTGGGATTATTTTTGATCTTCATTTTTATATCAATTCTAGAAGTTTTTCAAAGAGTTTTTCTTTGTGATTTTGATTTCCAAACTCTTTATTTCTCACATTGAGCTTATCATTCTATCCTATCTATAGGATCTTTATTTAGTGAGAAAATTGGTTTATGGTTGAGACGTGATTAGTCACATATATTGCATTTACATTGTCACCTTACCATACTTTTTAGCTAATAAATCCTATTAATAAGTCTTCTTTTTCTTTGTTAAATATAGGCCCAAGTGCTAAAAGAAAGAAAAGAGAAACAAGCCCAAAAGCCCACCAAATTCTGATTTAATTCAGAATAAATTCGAAATGAAGGAATCAGCGCAAAATCTTGGCATATCTAGAGGTTGAGAAGAATCCTCCCTGAATCAAGCGGTTGAAGCCACAAAATCAAAGGCTGTTTCGTCAACTTTTAGAGCAGACACAAGAAAACTAGCAGAAGATACGGGCAAATCATCAAACCAGAGATCTCCACCAGTTGGGTGTGGCCACCTGGCCACGGCCGCGTTTCTGCGGCTTGTTGAACTTTGTTGGGGGAGCGTTTGCTCCCCCAATCTTCCCAGGATCCTCCCCTTTTTGTTTTTCCCTATAAATACTGGTTTCAGTAAGGAAAAAAGGAGCGAAGACTAGGATTAGAATTTGTGTTTATTTTCTAAGGATTTAGAATCTTTGTTAGCTAGCACAAAAGTTGTAATCTTGTTTTTTAATTTGTAGTCCAGTATCAAAACTTGTGAGAGAGAGGAATTGAGTGCTTGTACTTGAAGATTGAAGTGACATCAATACAAGAATCGAGCCGCTTTTTCTTTCACTCGTATTACGGTATGACTTACATTGTTTATTTGCTTTCTTCATTGTTTTCCATGAGTAACTAAACGGTTTTCTGGGCTCACTATTGTAACTCTCTCTAGTTCTTCTTCTCTTCTGATTTTTAAAGAAAAAGACCCAATGAATCATATGCATGCCTTACTTAAAAGCCTTTCTTTTTGAAAGTGTTTTTGAAGGCACATGAGGATGGGTTTGGATCGTTAAACTCTTACTTCTTTCATGAACGTTTCTTGAACTGTTTTTACTTCATTCTTACTTCTTCACACTTGATGATTTAACATTCAATTCTAAACGATTTTTCAAAGAAAAGATTGAACTCTTCCAACCATCTTATGTGCTTTACTTTAACCTTTCTAAAATCAACTTTAAGTTTTGCTTATGATCACTTTGAGGCACTTAGGATTTCAATAGAAGAATTAACTTTAGAGTAGTGAAATAGTGAGCCCAGATTTTCTTCCTTATTATAATCAACAAAACAATCTTCGAACTTTTTTTAAATCAACTTCTCCAAAGCCTTTTCTAAAGTTGCAATTTCTCTTTTAATCATCTCTTTCTTTCCATTCTCTTTTCCATTAAAAAACGAACACAATTCTTTGTTTTTAAATGATTCACCGAAAAGCTTCCATCGCATTCCTCCTCGTGGACACGACCCGTTAGCCACAAGGTACACGGTAAATTCTTAAACTCTTTGATTGTTCTTCCATTTTAGCAATCAATTTTTGACGCCATTGCCGGGGAGGGAACGGTGTAGTTGTTTTTTAACAAGTTTTGTGTGTTGTTTCAGGGACTTGAAGATTCAGATCTAGCATTCAAGCTTTGCAAGAAAAGACTTGCAAATTCTGTGCCCCTACTCTCGAAAGTAGGAAACAGAATTTCAAGAAATTGCGTTGCAGAAACTGAAAAATTCATTGGACTACTAAAAACTCTTTTTTGCAGGACATATTGCTCGTAAAAATTTAAGTTTTTGTATGTTATATTTGTGCTATTTCTGCTATCCACCATCCCTGTTTTAAGCCAACAATAAAACACTTGTTGAAAAGTTTAAAAAATTGATTAGACATTTGCATTTTAGGCATGAGTCTTTTCAATTCATTTACTTTACTATTGAAGAGTGCTGGAGTAAGGGACGTACGCATTGCATTCAGAATAGGACTCATCTCTTGGTTGATTTATATCGCTTTGAGTGAATCTTGTTTATCTTGTACACTTGCACAAAATTGATTTTAAGGGCAACACCCAATAACAAGATAAGGTGGGGATTTAATCACCCTTCCTTGACCCAAAAATCAGATTCCAAGCACGCACAACCTAAGCCTAAGTAAAATCTGATAGACGTTGGCCTTAGGGACATCTCGAACTCACTAGGAGATTATCCTAAAGAGGGAAGGTGCTGGAAATTGACTCCTGCCAAATCAGTGTCTAGGAAGGGGATTGAGGGCTGAAAGCCCGAAGATTGGTAGTTACTTAATTAAGGAACGTCTTTGACGGATAATCTCCCACCAATTTTGCCCTGACCTGACTAATTAGCTTGTGGTCAAAGTCTACATTCTACCTCCTGTGGATAATCAACCAGTTAGGAGTTGTCTAGGTCAAGGTTACCTTAGACTAGGCTTGGTTGATTACTATTGTTGACTGTTGGTAAACTTGTTTGTGATTGTGATTGTGTTTGTGTATGCAAGTGTGGTCGAGAGACCCTAATTCATCTAGGTTGACTAGAAACACATCACCACCCAAGTTTGAACCAAGACCAGATCCGGTAATGGCTCAATCAACATCACTTCAGGATAGGTTCTACCCCATTAGAACCTCACTTCCATCTTGCATTCTACTTCCATCGGTTGGTGAATACAATTTTGAGCTCAAGCCTTAATTCATCAACACACTCCCCAAGTTTCATGGCTTAAAGTCTGAAGATGCCTACTTCTTCATAAGAGAATTTGAGGAAGTATGTCTAATGATGAAAATCTCACACCTTATAGACGATGCTATTAGGTTGAGATTTGTCCCTTTCGCACTTAAGGACTTAGCAAAGAAGTGGCTCTACAGCTTAGCGGCCGGTTCTATCACATCGTGGGATGGTTTCATCAAGGTCTTCTTGAAGAAATTCTATCCATTCATAAAATCGCTCTCATTAGGAAGACGATCATGCAATTCAAGCAAGAACCTAGTGAACCATTCTGGAGGTACTTTGAACGCTTTAAGGACCTCCTTATCCAATGTCCACATCATGGAATAGAGAAATGGCGGCAATGCCAAATTCTTTATGACGGTTTAGACTATTCCACCAAAACCCTCTTAGAAAGTATGTGCCAAGGGGGTTTCTTGCAGAAGGATGAAAATGAAGAATGGGATTTGTATGAAAATCTGGCTGAGAAGACCATCCAATGGGAACCCACTAGTGAGACCTCTAGGAATCCTAACTCCATCTCTTCAAAAGGAGGTCTCCATTCTATCGAATCATCCATAGCTAATGAGGCTAAGTTAGCTAGCCTAGCTAGAAGACTGGAAGCTCTAGAAACGAAAGAACCAAGTCCAGTCAATCAAGTCAGCCCAAACCAATTTCCAACCCCGGGCTGCACTTACTGTCAAGCCATGAATCATGTGTTCGAGGAATGCCCCGTGTTTCAGGCTCAGCAAACCTATCATGAACCAATGAATGCGGCCTTTTTAAGGCCGAACAACAATCCTTACGCACCAACGTACAATCCCGGCTGGAGAAATCACCCTAATTTCTCATGGAGCCAAAATAACTCTGACCATTCACGATCAAATCATGCTAGCCATTTCCATCATGGTAATAATTCTTCCAATCATCAACCCAACTTCTCCAATTTTCATAATAATTCTCCCAACCATCCACCTAACTTTCAAGACTATCAACAGAACTTTCCCAACCAAGCTCCACAATTCTCCTTCCAGAATCCTTAACTAAAAAGGAGAATGACTGACTTTGAAAGAAACATGGAAAGATATATGAAAAACTAAGATTCTCTCATGCAAACTATCCAGAGGTTAGAGGTTCAAATGAGTCAACTAGCTACTCCACAGAATGAGAGACAGAAGGGTACCCTGCCTAGTCAGCCAATAACCAATCCGAGGAATTCTCAACAAGCTCATTTGGCTGAGGATCATTCATTGAATCAATGTAATGCTGTTCATACATTGAGGTCAGGAAAGAGAGTTGATAATCAAGTGTCAACACCAACCAATCCCATTCAGCACAACCACAATCAAGCATCCACTTCATCTAATCCAAAACCTTCCAATTCTGACGAATCTGAAAAAGATAAGTCAGCCAGCTAGGTGCACCAGCCTATAGTACCATTTTCTAATAGGCTGAAAAACAACAAGCAAAACCCACACATGGACAAGATAATTGAGATATTTAACCAAGTGAAGATAAATGTGCCACTTCTTGATGCCATCCAACAAGTCCCTTCCTATGCTAAATTTCTTAAGGACATGTGCACCAAGAAGAGAAAGACTAATGTACCAAAAAAGATCTTCTTAGCCACTAACATTAGTGAACTACTATCGGGTCCGATCCCTGTCAAATACAAGGATCCAGGTAGTCCCACCATTGCCTGCACAATAGGACAAGCCGAGATTAGTCGTGCACTTCTTAACTTGGGGGCAAGTATCAACTTGCTTCCATTCTCAGTTTATCAACAACTCGGGTTGGGCGATCTTAGTCCAACTCGAGTCACCATCCAACTGGCTGACCGTTCTGTAAAAGTTCCAAAAGGGGAGATTAATGATGTCCTGATCCGGGTAGGAGAGTTCATTTACCCTATCGATTTCATAGTTCTAGAGACACAACCAGTATCCAACTCCAATCATAGGGCTCAAACTCCTGTTATCTAGGGCGACCATTCCTTGCTACTGCTAATGCCATCATCAATTGTAGGAATGGGTCTATGAGGTTAACCTTTGGGGACATGACTAGAGAAGTCAATGTATTCAATATAGGAAAACAACCCCGCGATATCGAGGACCAAACATTTGAAGTCAACCTAATTGAGAACTTGACAAGTGAACATTGGGAAGAATTGAAATTAGAAACAGAGTGTGACTTCGGGTTAGAGTTTGACGACTTTAATCTTGATCAGGTTGTAGATTCTGCTGTGAATTGGGCCTCGCACCCTATTTCACCAATAATGGAGCCAACAGATTTGACTAGTCCTCCAGTGAGCCTTCCTCTTCCTTAGAATTGAAAGCCTTACCTGCGCATCTCAAGTACGCCTATCTAGGCAAACAAGAGACCTTTCCTGTCATCATTGCCTCCCATTTAAATGACGGGGAATAAGAAGATCTGAAAGCTATTCTAAGAAAATATAGGGAAGCCATTGGGTGGACTATGACTGATATCAAGGGATTAAGTCTGACCATCGTTCAACATCGCATTCATCTCAATGAAGATGCCACACCTAAAAGAGACCCGCAGCGTAGGTTAAACCCTATAATGTAAGAGGCTGTTCATGCTGAAATCATAAAACTCTTAGACAATGGGATAATTTATTCCATTTCTGATAGCCAATGGGTCAGTCCTGTCCACGCGGTTCTGAAGAAATCCGGTTTCACCGTAGTGGAAAACGAGAACAAAGAGTTGGTCCAAACTCGACTTCCCACGAAGATTCGAGTTTGCATCGACTATAGGAAGCTTAATGCTGCAACTCGTAAGGACCATTTTCCACTTCCCTTCATTGATCAATGATTAGACGAAAAAGGTATACTTATTATGAGTATAAAAATGTATTTGATGTACCCTTTCTTGTCTCCGCTATAGCATAAGACTATACCGAGTCGATTCTCAGGGAGAGCTAGCGATGGAAGCGTTACGAATCGTAGTGAAGAAATGTAAACGAGAATTCTTCTATGCTAATAAAAATAGTGAATCAAATGAAAAAGAAACTAAAGAAAAGATGGATATGTTCATGGTGAAAAAGTCGGAAAAGAAATCAAGAAGAGGATTTGGTATTCACACTAAAAAGAAAGGAAAACTTGAAGAATCAAACCATGACTAGCTTACCTTACTACCTTACCAAATACTTACTAAACTCCGTGATAGTGAACGCTTGCCTCATGTTGTCACTCCATCGGCGTGGATTCGTCTCGCGTGTTGATCTAATTACTTTCTCATTTGAAGAATGGGTGGTTTAACCCATCGGAGAAGAGAAAACCATCCAACTTACAAGATGAAATATGGCAATCACCCATGAGTTAGTGAAGATGGCAAGGCTAGTGGTTAGCTAGTACATGGTAGGAAAATTAGCTACAAGCCATGAGAAGTAAAACAAAGCATGAAGTAAATTGCAAGGAATTAAAGAAAGCAATAAAGAAAGCACATAAAGAAAGCAAGTAAACTAGAACCAAGCTCAAGTAGAGGAAGGAGAATGGATCAATCCTTGCATAGCTTCAAGTTGTCACCCTTGATTACACAAGCTCTCTCTCTCACAATCTCTCTCTTTTACAATGAATTCTAGGGAAAGAGAAGAGGGACTAAAGAACTAAACTTAGAGAAAAACTAAACAAAATTACAACAACTAATGATTTTTCCTCTCTTCTCTGTTCAGTCTCAGCTCGCAGGTCCAAGGTCACATATTTATAGCCCCAGGTGAAGGATCTAGAAGATATTCTGTTGGCGCAAAATCCGCGATCCAACGGCCCTGATACTGCCGCGTTCTGGCGGCAAGGCGCGGCAAAACGGCGGCCGTTGGCTAACCACTTTCTGTTGTGGGTTGTTACGAGTTTGTTCAGCCACTTGGACCTTCTGGATTCTTCGTTTGTTGCGCGGATCTCTCTGGATCTTGGATTAGATTTGGGCTTTATCTTAGCTTTGAAATTAATCACTTTAATTATTGCTAATTAAAGTGATTATTTGTTTTCTCTCCATTTAAGTGTATACCTGTAAATATATAGAGAAGATTAGTAAAAATCATGTATTTATTAACTAAATGCATGGGAATTATGAGGTAAAATATGCAACATTGGATACCAATCACACCCCCACACTTATTCTTTTGCTCGTCCCGAGCAAAACAAAGAAAAGAAAAGAAAATCCTAATTACCAATTTTATTACACCACTTTCGCAGGTGACGCGATTGCACTGAGCATGTGCAACAAGCCGTTAAACCTCTAGGTTACCCTAGAGGAGGAGTGTTGTCTCCTGAGGTTTTCAGCGGATTACACCCACAAAATCCATAAAGAAAGAAAACAAATGTTAGTGTTTTGAAAACGCATTTTGAAAGAGAGACATGTTTACGAACTATTTTTGTAAAAATATAAGTGATCTTAGGTCATAAGTCCACCTATAATCATTCTTCCTTAAACTTAGTTTCCATGCAAGATCTTGTTTTCAATTAAGGTAAGAATTCAAAATTGGATTGAATATTTTATCTTTCATAAAACCTACATAATATGCACACCGTGCTCGTGAAGATTTCTGGGATTTCAACTCCAACCATCAAGCCATTTATTTATCTATATATATATATATATTTTCTTTTTTTTTATTCTTCTTTTTTTTTATTCTTCCCTTAGTCTAGGCTTTCTAGTTTACCCTTGTAGCGAGCCTTTAACCGATGACTCCCAAACCAGACGGTCTTAGGGCACCAGATGAGAAAACATCCCTCGGGTTTAAGGTCTCGAGTAAAAAAGGCCACAAAACTAAGGGGAATTATTTATAATCACCGTTAGGCGTGAATAATCATGCTTCTTGAGGCACAATTATCCAGCTTAATAAGTGAGATCACCGTTAGGCGTGAGTAACCATGCTTCTTGAGGCACAATTCTCCAGCTTAATAGGTGATGTTTTATTTATTTATTATTATTATTATTTTTTATATATATATATGGCATTTTTGGTCTTCGTCTCCATCCCAAGAAATGTGTGAGTGTAAAGTGCATATTATCTAAGGCAAAAAATTCAAGATAAAAATTTCTCACCAATTTTACTTACTTAGCCTATAATCTCAAACAAGATCTATTATTTCAACTAGGTTTAAGATGTCATAATTAAGGCTTTCTTAATTCCTAAGATACATCTTAATTTTCTTAAAAATAGAACAAAACTTTGTCTCTTATTTCAAAAAGTTTTTTTTTTTTAATTTTTCTAAAAGAAAAGGTAAAATCTAAAAAGAAAGTGGAAAATCTAGAAAAAAGATAAAATCTAAAAATAAAATGGAAGACCTAAAAAAATGAAAATCCTAAAAAAAAATAAAAATCCTATAAAGAAAATAAAAAGTCCTATGTTAGTACATACCCCCCCATACCTATCTCATGCATTGTCCTCAATGTATGCAAGATAAAAATGATGCATGAAATAGGTAAGGTAAAAAGTCACTCCCTCCTCCTCTTTGAACCCTCGGTGGTACTGGGTCCTGCCGACTGTGTCCTCCTCAACCTCGCCTCAATGCCCTCTAACCTAGAGGATTGCTCCTCTAACCTGGATGATTGTTCCTCCATCTTCTTCCTCAGCCTCACTTGACCCCTAAAAATCTTCTTCATGCCCTTCCAGATGGTGGACATGAAGGCTCTTGGTTCTGCTGGTGGGTCCTGTCTCCAGAATTGGGGCTCATCTACCTCCTCTAAACTCTCCTCCGAAGAGGACTCCACAGGAATATCCTCAGGTTGGGCACGAGGTGACCAGAGGGCGTGTAAGCAACCAGTGTATGCACTGGTGGGTTTCTCTGTTACAACATACACTCGGTCAAATGAGTCAAATACAGCGTCTTGTATAAAGTTTTTACATAGACGTGTAATTAAGACTGGATGAGAATATTTTGCACCCCGAGTGCGGGAGGAATTATCAAGTATGGCGTTGAAAATAGCCCTATTCAAACAAACCGTGTGTCTATGAGTCATTAAATCATGAATGATTTGTAACACAGGTCTGTTGAAAGTCGTGGTATGATCTAGTCCAAAAATATTGCGTTGGAGCCAACGTCCAATGCAATGTACATTTCTAAACGTGGATTGGGCTTTGAGCCCACGGTCCTGCTCAGTGCAGCGGACCCCCATGATGGGCATGTAATCAACCAGTGGCAAAGGGTCAGTATAATGGGGATGAATGGGGATATCGGTGATCTCAGCAATGAATGGAACGGTGACAAAGATATCACCGAATGGCATATGAACAGTGAATTGTTGAGTGTTACGATTAACAGATGCATGGTCTAATGAGTTGTAAAATGTGTTGACCAAATCAGGGCAATAGTAAGCATCATTGTTGGTGTTATCGTAAACTAAGGGATACCAATTCCACGCATGCATTCGATCTAAAAATATATGCCCATAACCCTCTTGATCATTCAAAATCTTAGAGAAATCCCTTTCCACAAATAAAGTAGGGGCCATAATTAACAGTGAAAATTAGAGCAAGGAACAAGAGATCAAACCACCCCCGGATTAACTTGGGGGGAAATCGAAAGACAGGTGCAGAAGGCACCAGAGATGGCCTCGGGAAGAAGGGATCTGGTTCTGTCTCCAGCAAAGAAAATCAGTCGATCTGGAGCTTACTGGCGCGCCTGAAGTGTCAGATTTGCCGCGGGTCAGGGGTAGGGCGCGGCAGTTTGGAATAATCTGGAGATCAAAAATTTGGTGGAGGTCGGCTGTGGAAGAGGAATTCTAGATCTGAAGTGATTGTCTCGGGTGAGGGAGAATGAGTTGGGGAAAAGATTTTTTTATAAAGGAAAGAAAAAATGGGATTTCCAAAGTTACCCCTAGGTCAAAGATTTAATTACAACCCTAGGTCAAAGGATTTTGAATGTGAATGGAATCCTAGGGAAGAGAGAGAATCCTAGGAATTTAGAAAGAATTTGAATTTGGAAAGTATGGGAACTCCTTTTAAGCATAAAAATCCCTCCTTTATTTCTATTTATTTATTTATTTTTTTTATTTATTTTCTAAATTCTATGTTAGTAAATCCTATGTTAGTAAAAAAAAAAATTACCTTAAGGTTGTGGTTCCGGTGGTGGTCGGATTGGTCCACGGAACATGGCCCAATCAACTTTACGTTGGGTTTTCAGGAACCCACCAGAAATTTCAAGAATATGACCCACAAAAATGATGTGTGCATTTAAGATTATTATGTACATGCCCCCATCTAATTTCCAAATTTTTAAAATAATTTCTGAGTTAAATTCATCAACTACCTTGTCCCAGAATGGAATATGAAATGATAGAATGGTTGACTTGGACTCGAAAAGGAACACCGACTCAGGGAAGTGAATGAAGTCAAGTAAAGGTTCAGGAGTCGGAATGGATTCAGGAACTGGGTCCAAGTCAAGAAAATGAAGCTCAAATCCATATTCAGTTTCCCATGATGGAATGTGACTATCTAAGATTAGTGATTCAAGTTCAGGAGGGTTGGGAATCAAAACTGACTCTAAAATGTTACTCAAATTGGGTAACAAAACAGGAGTCATTAATGATTCAGGTATTTGAACTAAATCACAAACTTGAGGGTCAAAGTCACATTTCTCATTGAGTTCAATTCCACAAAATGGAGAACTTGCCAATTTGTCAATAGGATCTTCAAAAAGGTATAATTGGTCAAGTTCAACATGATCCTTAAAGATGGGTGATTCAACTTCATTGTGAATTGGGAAAGGATCCAATGTCGACTCCGGAAAAAGATTGAAGTGAGGTAAAGATACCGGAGTCATTACTGAATCAGGAAAAAGAATTGAATCACTAAGTTGGGGTTCAAGATCACATTCCTCATGTAGTTCAATTCCAAAAAATTGTGAACTTGCCAATTTATCAATGGGACTTTCAAGAGTATGAAATTGGTCAAGTTCAATGTGATCATCATAAAATATTGGTGATTCAATTTCACAATGGATAGGTACTGGATTCAATTCTGACTTTGGAAATGGATTGAAAACAGGTAAAGATATGGAAGTCATGATTGAATCAGGAAGTAGATTGGAATCATCAAGTGAAAGTTCAGGATCATGTTCATGTTCCAGTTCAATTTCAGAAAAAGGAAAACTTGCCAAAACGTCAATTGGATCTGAAGTTTGGACAAGTTCATTTGAGTGTGCTGAAATAGAATCTGGACTTCCAAGACTACATGACTCTTTGGATTTAACAGAGTGGCTAGTGACATTAGAAATAGGATGAGAATGAAGAGTTTGGATCATCAAATCTAAGTCACGGGCACGAGCTTTTTGAGCATGAGTCATGTCTTCAAGCATCTTTCCATAATTGATGGGTTCATCATTTTGTTGAAAAGATGAAGAATTGTTTTGGAATTGGTGATGAAATTGTGAGTCAAAACTGTGTGGTGATGGAAAAGTGGACTCACACAAGAAATCTTTACTCGTTTTCAAGGCAAATGGTTGTTCATTAGGAAAAGGTGGAAGTGAGTAAGACTCTTGAAAATACTGTGGAATTGGAGGGGCAAATGTTTCGTGAAATTGTTGCTCGGCCCTCTGTAGATTGGCTTCTAAACTCCTTAGTAACTCAGATTTTTCTTCAATTGGTGGTTCAGAAAAAGGAGTATATGAAGCAGAATCGGAAAATGAATACTGTGGACAAGGTGAATATGGTGGACAAGAAGGTTGATAATTAAACTCGGGGGACTGGAATCCCCAATGACTCTGTGACGAGTTGAAAGCATTATAATTATTAGATGGGGGGTATGGGTCATATTGATTCGGATAAGGCCAACCCGGTGTATGTGGTTGGTGCATATTGTAAAACACCGGGTTGGAATTATCCGAATATGAAGTTGGTGTGAAATATTGATTCATGTTCGGATGGAAAGAATTATTATTGTTGAATGCCATATCACAAACAATCACAAACAAAAAAAAAAATCAAACAACAAACAAAAAGAAAAGAAAAATCAAAACCAAGCCAAAAGAAAGGTTGACCTAGACCTAGACGACTCCTAACTAATTAGATCGTCCACGGGAGGTTTAGTGTAGACGTAGACCACAAGTTAATCAGCCAGGGAAGGGCAAGGTTGGTGGGAGGTTTTCCGTCAGAGACGTTCCTTAATTAAGTAACCAGCAACCTTCGGGCTTTCGGCCCTCAATCCCTTTCCTAGACACTGATTTTGCAAGAGTCTATTTCCAACACTTTTCCCTCTTAGGATAATCTCCTAAGTGAGTCCGAGATGTCCCTAGGGGCCAACGTCTATTTTTTTATTAAATTAGGCTTGGGTTAGTGAGTGCTTGGGATTGTGATTTTCGGGCTAAGGAAAGGGTAATGAACTCCCCCACCTTATCTTATTTACGGGTATGCCCTTAAAATTGAATTGTGCAAGTGTACAAGAAATATCACAAGGATTCACTCAAAGCATGAAAATCAAGCAAGAGATGATTCCTAGTCTATATGCAATGCGAAACGTACCTTGCCTCCAGCACTCTTCAACAGTAAAAGTAAAGAATTGAAAGACACGTGCGTAGAATGCAAATGTCTAAACAATTTTTAACAATTTCAACCAATTTTTTACTGTTGATTAAATTAGCAGGTATATGGTGAAGCAAACAAGAATTTAAGTATTGCAGAAGCTGTATTTTGCAGAGTAAGAGACCCTGCAGAAAAATGGTTAGAAGTCAACTCCTCCTTGCCGCGCCCGCGCCGCAGAACGCGGCAAGTCAGAGGGATCCTGGTCTCTGCTTTCGAGAGCAGAGGCCCAGGTCCGCTTATATGTTTCTGCAATGCAAGATTTGCTGTTTTCTTCTCCTGTAACCTGCAACAGAGAAGAAGATTCGTTTAGTTCTTCACTTTAAAGAAAATCCGTTGCTCTCCCCGGCAACGGCGCCAAAAATTGATTAGACGAAAAAGGTATACTTATTATGAGTATAAAAATGTATTTGATGTACCCTTTCTTGTCTCCGCTATAGCATAAGGCTATACCGAGTCGATTCTCAGGGAGAGCTAGCGATGGAAGCGTTACGAATCGTAGTGAAGAAATATAAACGAGAATTCTTCTATGCTAATAAAAATAGTGAATCAAATGAAAAAGAAACTAAAGAAAAGATGGATATGTTCATGGTGAAAAAGTCGGAAAAGAAATCAAGAAGAGGATTTGGTATTCACACTAAAAAGAAAGGAAAACTTGAAGAATCAAACCATGACTAGCTTACCTTACTACCTTACCAATACTTACTAAACTCCGTGATAGTGAACGCTTGCCTCATGTTGTCACTCCATCGGCGTGGATTCGTCTCGCGTGTTGATCTAATTACTTTCTCATTTGAAGAATGGGTGGTTTAACCCATCGGAGAAGAGAAGACCATCCAACTTACAAGATGAAATATAGCAATCACCCATGAGTTAGTGAAGATGGCAAGGCTAGTGGTTAGCTAGTACATGGTAGGAAAATTAGCTACAAGCCATGAGAAGTAAAACAAAGCATGAAGTAAATTGCAAGGAATTAAAGAAAGCAATAAAGAAAGCACATAAAGAAAGCAAGTAAACTAGAACCAAGCTCAAGTAGAGGAAGGAGAATGGATCAATCCTTGCATAGCTTCAAGTTGTCACCCTTGATTACACAAGCTCTCTCTCTCACAATCTCTCTCTTTTACAATGAATTCTAGGGAAAGAGAAGAGGGACTAAAGAACTAAACCTAGAGAAAAACTAAACAAAATTACAACAACTAATGATTTTTCCTCTCTTCTCTGTTCAGTCTCAGCTCGCAGGTCCAAGGTCACATATTTATAGCCCCAGGTGAAGGATCTAGAAGATATTCTGTTGGCGCAAAATCCGCGATCCAACGGCCCTGATACTGCCGCGTTCTGGCGGCAAGGCGCGGCAAAACGGCGGCCGTTGGCTAACCACTTTCTGTTGTGGGTTGTTACGAGTTTGTTCAGCCACTTGGACCTTCTGGATTCTTCGTTTGTTGCGCGGATCTCTCTGGATCTTGGATTAGATTTGGGCTTTATCTTAGCTTTGAAATTAATCACTTTAATTATTGCTAATTAAAGTGATTATTTGTTTTCTCTCCATTTAAGTGTATACCTGTAAATATATAGAGAAGATTAGTAAAAATCATGTATTTATTAACTAAATGCATGGGAATTATGAGGTAAAATATGCAATATTGGATACCAATCAATCAAATGCTTGAACGTTTGGCGGGTCACGAGTATTACTGTTTCTTGGACGGTTACTCGGGGTATAACCAGATCCCTATCGCTCCTGAGGATCAAGAAAAGACTACGTTTATATGTCCATTTGGGACATTTGCTTATCGTCGAATGCCCCTCGGCTTATGCAATGCCCCAGCAATGTTTCAACGTTGCATGTTGAGTCTTTTCTCTGATATGGTAGAACGATTCTTAGAGATATTTATGGATGATTTCTCCATCTACGGAGATTCATTCACTCATTGTCTCCACCATTTAGAACTCGTCCTCCAACGTTATGCTGAGAAAAATCTGACACTGAACTGGAAAAAATGCCACTTCATGGTAAAACATGGAATTGTCTTGGGTCATGAAATCTCCAAGAAAGGAATTGAAGTGGATAGAGCCAAAATCGAGGTTATTGCTAAGCTTCTCATGCCCAAACGCGTTAAGGACATTAGATTCTTCTTAGGACATGCTGGTTTCTACAGAAGATTTATCAAGAATTTTAGCAAAATTGCTAGACCCTTGACTAATCTATTGGCTAAGGATGTGTCCTTCACTTTCGATACTGAATGCATAAACTCTTGGGAGAAGCTTAAGAGAGAGCTTATTTCTGCACCAATCATATCTGCACCGGATTGGTCTAAGCCGTTCGAAATCATGTGCGATGCATCCGATTTTGCCATAGGCGCTGTCTTAGGACAACACACTGATAACAAGCAGCATGTGATTTACTACTCTAGTAGGACTCTCAACGATGCTCAATTGAACTACACTACTATTGAGAAGGAATTCTTGACAGTAGTGTTTGCCTTAGAGAAGTTTCGTCCCTACCTACTAGGGTCCAAAATCACCATTTTCACCGATCATTCTGCACTCAGGTACCTCATGATGAAGAAGGATGCCAAGGCCCGACTCATTCGTTGGATCCTCCTTCTTCAAGAATTCGATCTTGAGATTCGATATAAGAAAGGCGTAGAAAATGTCGTTGCTGACCATCTCTCACGGATCCCTAATTCTCCATGCAACGAATTACCCATAAATGAGGATTTTCCTGATGAATATCTCTTAGCTATCTCCAGGGAACCTTGGTTTGTGGATATAGTGAATTACTTAGTCACAAACCAAACTCCGTCTCATTGGTCTAAAAACGATGTATACCGGTTATTATCCCAAGTCCGGATTTCTTTTGGGAGGAACCGTATCTTTTCAGGTACTGTTCTGACCAAATTATTAGGAGATGCATTCCCGATGAGGAGGTTAAGAGTGTTCTATCTTTTTGTCACGAACTTGCATGCGGTGGACACTTTGGTCCCCGCAAGACTGCTGAAAAAGTGCTACAAAGCGGGTTTTATTGGCCCACTTTGTTTAAGGATGCTTATGAATTTTGCAAGACGTGCCTTAGATGCCAAATGGTAGGAAGGATTTCAAAACAAAATATGATGCCCCTCAACCCAATTCTAGAAATAGAACTCTTTGATGTTTGGGGCATCTACTTTATGGGTCCATTTCCTAATTCATTTGGAAACCAATACATATTGGTTGCTGTGAATTATGTGTCCAAGTGGGTAGAAGCCATTCCTTGTAAAACTAATGATAACAAAGTTGTCATAAAGTTTTTGAAAGAGAACATTTTTTCACGCTTCGGAACCCCTCGTGCTATCATTAGTGATAATGACACTCACTTTTGCAATAGATCTTTTGAAGCTCTTATGCGAAAGTATGCCATAACTCACAAGTTGTCCACCCCTTATCATCCTCAAACCAGTGGGCAAGTTGAGGTTTCTAATAGACAAGTCAAGCTTATCTTAGAGAAAACTGTGAACCAAAATCGGAAAGATTGGTCCATCAAACTTGTAGATGCTCTATGGGCCTACAGGACTGCTTTCAAGACGATTCTAGGAATGTCTCCTTATAGGTTAATCTATGGCAAACCTTGTCACTTGCTCGTTGAGTTAGAGCACCGAGCCTTATGGGCAATCAAGCAGTTGAATTTCGACTTGACTAAGGCCGGTGACTTTCGAAAATTACAAATTTCCGAGTTAGAGGAATTGAGAAATGAGGCCTATGAAAATGCTCGGATCACTAAAGATAGAGTCAAGATTTTCTATGATAAGCACATCATAAGAAAAACCTTTGTCCCTGGACAAAAAGTCTTACTCTATAATTCTAGGCTTCATCTTTTTCCAGGAAAATTGAAATCAAGATGGACTGGGCTATTCGTTGTAAAAATCGTGTTTCCACATGGTGCAGTTGAGATCAGTGACACCAAGAATGGAAATGACTTTAAGGTAAATGGTCAACGCCTTAAACCTTTCTTGGAATCGGTGCCGGTAAATGAAACGGCAATGGGGTTTGACCCAGTGTATCGGTAACTTTCCTCCTTTCCATTTTATTTCATGCATTTATACATTTCTTTCATACATTGGGGACAATGCATGAGATAAGTGTGGGGGAGGGTTCTAATATAACTGATATAAAAAAATATATATATAAATATAAAAAAAGAAAAAAACTTTTTGAAAGGGGTAGAACAATATTTTGATATATTTTTTGTAAGAATTAAGTCAATTTTAAGGAATAGGAGAATCATAATTAGGATTTCTTACACTTGGTCAAAATAAGATAACATGTTTGATTTTTAGGGTCAGGAAGAAAATTTGTGAAAGTAATTTAGTCTTGATATTTACCTTGATGACATATGCACATTAAATACACTTACACACTTAGGGTTTAAAAACAGAGACTCTTAAAAAGAAAAAAAAGAAAAAACAAGTCTTATTATTGATTAGTTAGGTGCTTTGGCCTAAGCAAGCCTTAGTATTTATGCAAAGGATAATTAGATAAGTTTGAAATGTGTATATAAATCATCTGATTAAGCTGGGTATTTATGCCTCATGAAGCATAAGTATTCACGCCTAAAAGGGGTACATTTCATAAATAAAAACCTTGATTTTGTGGCCTTGTCTGCTCGAGTGTTTAAGTCCTCAGGGGTGTTTTCTCACCTGGTGCCCTAAAACTGTCCGGTTTGGGTGTCACTGATTGAAGGCTCGTTACATGGACAGATTAGAAAGCCTAATGAAATTGAGGAATAAATTCCACCAAAAATAAATAAAGCATAGGAGTTAATGTTAAAGAACCCTTAGTCAACTACACAGTCACGATGGTGCATACGACTCAGGGTAAATTAATAGACTAGATGAGAAGTACAATTTGACTCCTCACTTTAATTGATGGCATGTTGTTGAATAGAGACTAAGTTTAGGAATGAAAAATTTGATACTCCTATAACTTATAGATTACTTAAACTCTCACAAATATACTTCAAATATTTTCTCCTTTAAAAATGCTTTTCAAAAATACTAACTTTTTTTCTTTACGGATTTTGTGGGTGTAATCCACTGAAAACCCTCACGAGACAAAACTCGTCCTCTAGGGGTAACCTAGAGGTTTAACGGCTTGTTGCACATGCTCAGTGCAATCGAGTGACCTGCGAAAGTGGTCTAATAATTGATTAGAATTAGTCTGATGTTTTGCTCGAGGGCGAGTAAAAGATAAGTGTGGGGGTGTGATTAGTCACATATATTGCATTTACATTATCACCTTATCATACTTTTTAGCTAATAAATCCTATTAATAAGTCTTCTTTTTATTTGTTAAATGTAGGCCCAAGTGCTAAAAGAAAGAAAAGAGAAACAAGCCCAAAAGCCCATCAAATTCTGATTTAATTTAGAATAAATTCAAAATGAAGGAATCAGGGCAAAATCTTGGCATATCAAGAGGTTGAGAAGAATCCTCCCTAAATCAAGCGGTTGAAGCCATAAAATCAAAGGCTGTTTCGTCAACTTTTGGAGCAGACACAAGAAAACCAGTAGAAGATACAGGCAAATATCAAACCAGAGATCTCCACCAGTTGGGTGTGACCACCTGGCCACACCAGGGCCGCGGAAATGCGGCCCTAGCCGCATTTTCGCGGTTTGTTGAACTTTGTTGGGGGAGCGTTTGCTCCCCCAATCTTCCCGGGATCCTCCCCTTTTGGTTTTTCCCTATAAATACTGGTTTCAGCAAGGAAAAAAGGAGCAAAGACTAGGATTAGAATTTGTGTTTATTTTCTAAGGATTTAGGATCTTGTTAGCTAGCACAAAAGTTGTAATCTTGTTTATTAATTTGTAGTCCAGTATCAAAACTTGTGAGAGAGAGGAATTGAGTGCTTGTACTTGAAGATTGAAGTGACATCAATACAAGAATCGAGTCGCTTTTTCTTCCACTCGTATTACGGTATGGCTTGTATTGTTTATTTGCTTTTTCGTTGTTTTCCATGAGTAACTAAATGGTTTTCTGGGCTCACTATTGTAACTCTCTCTAGTTCTTCTTCTCTTCTGGTTTTTAAAGAAAAAGACCCAATGAATCATATGCATGCCTTACTTAAAAGCCTTTCTTTTTGAAAGTGTTTTTGAAGGCACATGAGGATGGGTTTGGATCGTTAAACTCTTACTTCTTTCATGAACGTTTCTTGAACTGTTTTTACTTCATTCTTGCTTCTTCGTGCTTGATGATTTAACATTCAATTCTAAACGATTTTTTAAAGAAAAGATTGAACTCTTCCAACCATCTTATGTGCTTTACTTTAACCTTTCTAAAATCAACTTTAAGTTTTGCTTATGATCACTTTGAGGCACTTAGGATTTCAATAGAAGAATTAACTTTAGAGTAGTGAAATAGTGAGCCCAGATTTTCTTCCTTATTATAATCAACAAAACAATCTTCGAACTTTTTTAAATCACCTTCTCCAAAGCCTTTTCTAAAGTTGCAACTTCTCTTTTAATCATCTCTTTCTTTCCATTCTCTTTTCCATTAAAAAACGAACACAATTCTTTGTTTTTAAACGATTTACCGAAAAGCTTCCATCGCATTCCTCCTCGTGGACACGACCCGTTAGCCACAAGCTACACGGTAAATTCTTAAACTCTTTGATTGTTCTTCCATTTTAGCAATCAAGATAGACCACCAAGTGTGATATCCCTCCAGTGAGAAGTGATTGAGTTGTTATTCCTTAAGTGTGAGTTGATAGTGGAAGTGGTATTTGGCTCCTTCTAGTGAGAGGTGGAGATTGTGTTGGAATCCCTCAAGTGTGAGATGATTATTGTTTGAGTGGCTTTGTGCCTATCCCTCTAAGTATAGAGGTGATTTGTTTGTGCCTTGCCTCTAGTGAGGTTGTATTGATTGAGAGAGAAGTTGTGTACTCCCGGTTGTATTTGCCCCAAATCCTCAGTGGAGGTTCCCTGTGTGGGAAGTCCTGTGTGGACGAGTTAGTGAAAATTCTTCTGTGTGAAGGTGGGGATGTAGAGCTGTGTGCTCGAACCTCGAAACATATCTTGTTGTTTGCGTTTGATCAACTTTCTCTAACTCTCTCTCTTACATTGTGCATTGCATCATATCATATATATGCTTGTGTTGATTGTGTGCCCATTCTTGTGTTTAACCAAGAGAGCTTTACATAGCACCTCAACTCTTATTTAAAGGAATCAAGAGGAGTTAGTCCAGAGCCCTTCACCGGGAATTCGGCTACACTCATTGGTTACACTAAGTGTGTTGCATTAAGTTTTTAATTCCGCATCATTGATCATTAGATTAGCCATACACCTATTCACCCTCCTCTAGGTGTATTTTCAGCTTCATGGTCCAAGAGAATAACTTCTTTGAGATAAATTCAGAATCTAATCTTGATGATTGTGCTAGTAGCATCTCATGATAATATGTCTAGTGAGGATGCACACATGTTAAATGAAGAGCTTTTCATGTTTTGTGAAGATTTATTGAGAAAATATAAATTGTTGAAAAATAAGAGTTTGAATATAAAGAAAGAAAATAAATTTTTGTCTTCAAAATTAGATTGTGTTTCATATAAAAAAGATTCCTTGAAGATTCGACTTGATTTTGTTTTAAATGAAAATGAGATTTTGAAAAAAAAATGACTTAGTTTCTAAAGAAAAGAATGTTACTTTAAAAGACAATGATGCCTTATCTTCAAAACTTGATTTTATTTTGAAAGAAAACGATTCTTTGAAGTACCAAATTGTTTTAATTTCAAAAGAGAGAGATTTTTTAAAAATATTTTGTTGGAAAAGAAAAAAATTCTATTCCTACTTTCAAAGAAAAGAATTTTATTTCTCATACTAGTTCTATTTCTTCTTCTATTATTGAAAATAATATTTGTGCTTTAAAGAAGAATATTAATTGTTTGGATTCACTTTGAGCCAATGTGCTTTTGACCATACTAGATTGGAGTCCATGTTTCAAAAGAAAAAAACTCCACATGTTCGTGCACACCCTCTATGGCATACACCACGTGCCAACATTGTTCACACACATGCCATAATTTATGCCAGAGTGTACACTTGTACACATTGTGGCTGCAAATGACACCTTAAAAAATTGTGTTATGATAGATTAAATTCTTCAAATTTTGCATGTAAAAAGTTTGAATACCAAAATCCACACCGGTTGTCTTTGATGTTGGTGTGGGCTCTCACAAGACGTGTGAGGTTTCGTGCCTTGATAGTGGATGCAATCGGAGTTTAATGTACCATAATCATTGATGCATCTCTATCAAGGAGTTTAGGTGGGAGGACCACCTATTTTTGATGAAATAGAGACTAGCCCTATCGGTGTTTGTAACTATCTCTATCCTCAATTTATTTAGATTTTAAAAGATGTTTTAAAAGACTCAATATATTATTTTTGGGCTGAATCTGGTTGACCGCATGGTTGACTGATGACAAAGCTTATTTGCTTCGCCGCTCGACCGTATAGTCGACCACGTGCACAAGCCTAAGGAACCAGAGCTCGGTCAACCGGGCGGTCAACTGTAGTAGAGTTCGACGGTACAGTCGACCGCCTAGTCGACCGATTGATCCTACAGAGCTCTTGGGTTTTGCTCAGTCGACCGGCAACCCCCAACGGCTAAACATATAGTTGTTGAGCGATCGACTGCCCTGTCGACTGCAAGGCCAATCTGGCCTGGGTTTGAGCTTAATGGCTAGTTTTATTTTGGCTTATATAAATGGTTTTTGGCCAAATTTTCAATAATAGTTTTAAGAGCTAATATTGTCACTTTCAACAGAGTTTTTCAACAAGTTTTTCAAAAGTTTTTGTGCTCTAAATCCATATCTCTATTGGGTTTCAAAGTTTTGAAAAATCAAAGAAAACAAGTTCTAGTAAATTCTAGTTTCAAGTTTTCAATTTTTATATCATTTAAAAAGTTTTCCCAAAGTTCTCTTTATGCTTCACTTT
This sequence comes from Agave tequilana, assembly GCA_038442645.1. Lineage (NCBI taxonomy): Eukaryota > Viridiplantae > Streptophyta > Magnoliopsida > Asparagales > Asparagaceae > Agave > Agave tequilana. The sequence goes on from JAVJIF010003867.1 coordinate 95,192, forward strand.
TAAAATCTTTGTTTTCTCACAAGCTTAAGCTATTAATTGTAAAATCTATCCTCTAGGATCTTGTATTGTGAGAGGTGTTGAGTTTGCGATCTTAATGATCACCTAGTGTTGTAACCATTCTCTTTTGCTTTGTGGTTTGGTTTTGTGCCTTCTCTCTTGTGTAGAGGAAATTGCTTTGTGCATAGACTTTATGCCTTGGCTTTGTGCCTCCTATTGTGTAGAGGTTTCGGTTGTATCCTTTGTGGAGTTTCTTAGTGGAGATAACGTGGCAATGGCGGGGACGTAGGGCTTAGTGCTCGAACTTCGAAACATATCCTTGTGTTTGCGTTTGGCATCACTCTAAACTCTATTCTGTTTATATCTTACATTGATATTATTATTCATCTATACATACTTGATATTGTTCTTGTGATCATACTTGTATTGATTCAAGAGAGCTATTGAAGCACCTCAACTTTTATAAAAGAGGAATCTTGAGGAGAAATTCTAGAGCGCTTCACCTAGAATTCGACTTCACTTTTTAGATATCTATTGTGTTAGCGTAAAAGTTTTAATTCTGCATTATCTATCGTTAGATTAGTAATACATATATTCATCCCCCTCTAGATATACTTTCAATGGTATCAAAGCTAGTGCTATTGATATTCAGTTTAACCACCTAAGAGTGATCCTATATTTGCTAATCACATACTTGCTTTACACATTCATATTTACTTCACGCACTTATGGATTATCTTGCTCCACCTATGTTTGATGTTTCTAATATTGACATGTGAAAATTTAAAGTGAGTTCATATCTTAAACCCTTAGAATTACATGTTTATCTTGCCGCCACTAAGAAATCATATATTGAAAATGGCAAATATTTAGAGGCTAATGCACAAGTCATGATTGCACTAAAGCAAATACTTTGCAATACTCATCTTTCTATGATTTCTCATTGTGATTCTGCATTTCTTGTGTGAAACACGTTGATCTCTCTTGAAGGAAAAGATTCAAACAATTTGAAGAGAGAACCTAGGGAAGATGATTCCGATCAAGCTTGCTTCATGGTCCAAGGAATGACTCCCTTGAGGTAAACTCGAAATCTAATCTTAATGATTGTGCTAGTAGCATCAGATGATAATATGTTTAGTGAGGATGCACACATATTAAATGAAGAGCATTTCATATTTTGTTAAAATTTATTGAGAAAATATAAATTGTTGAAAAATAAGAGTTTGGATTTAAAGAAAAAATGAATTTTTGTATTCAAAATTAGATTGTATTTCACATAAAAAAGATTCCTTGAAGATTCAACTTGATTTTGTTTTAAATGAAAATGAGATTTTGAAAGAAAAATGATTTGGTTTCTAAAGAAAAGAATGTTGCTTTAAAGAAAATGATGTCTTATCTTTAAAACTTGATTTTGTTTTGAAAGAAAACGATTGTTTGAAGAACCAAATTATTTTAATTTCAAAAGTGAAAGATTCTTTGAAAAATATTTTGTTGGAAAAGGAAAAGATTTCTATTCCTACTTTCAAAGAAAAGGATTTTGTTTCTCATACTAGTTCTATTTCTTCTTCCATTATTAAAAATGATATTTGTGCTTTAAAAAAATATTGATTGTTTGGGCTCCACGTTGAGCCAATGTGCTTTTGACCGTACTAAATTAGAGTCCATGATTCAAAAGAAACAAACTTTACATGTTCGTACACACCCTCCATGGCATACATCACATGCCAACCATGTTCACACACATGCCACAATGTATGCTAGAGAGTACACTTGTACACATTGTGCCCGCAAAGGTCACCTTGTAAAATTTTGTTATGATAGATTAAATTCTTCAATTTTGCATGTAAAAAGTTTGGATACCAAAATTCATACCGGTTATTTTTGATGTAGGTGGGGGCTCTCACAAGACGTGAGAGGCTTGGTGTCTTTCTAGTGGATGTAATCGGAGCTCAATTTACCATAACCATTGATGCATCTCTATCAAGGAGTTTAGGTGGGAGGATCACATACTTTTGGAGAAATAGAGACCAACGCTATTGGTGTTGGTATCTATCTCTATCCTCAATATATTTAGGTTTTAAAAGATGTTTTAAATACTTAATATATTATTTTGGGCTGAAGCCGATCAACCGCATGGTTGACTCACGACAAAGCTTATTTGCTTTGCCGGTCGATCGCATGGTCGACCACATGCACAGACGTGCACAAGCCTAAGGAACCAGAGCTCGGTTGACTGGGCAGTCGACTGTAGTAGAGTTCAGCCGACCGACTGGTCGACCGACTGATCCTGCAAAGCTCTCGGGTTTTGCTCGGGCGACCGACAACCCCCAACTGCTAAAAATATAGCCGTTGGGCGGTCGACCACAAGGCCAATCTTGCCTGGATTTGAGCCTAACAACTAGTTTTTGTTTTGGCCTATATAAATAGTTTTTGGCATATATAAATAGTTTTTGGCCAAATTTTTAACAAGAGTTTTAAGAGCTAATATTCTCACTTTTAGACTTTTCAACAAGTTTTTCAAAGTTTTTGTGCTCTAAATCCATATCTCTATTAGACTTCAAAGTTTTTGAAAATCAAAGAAGACAATTTTTGAAAAATTCTAGTTTTAATTTTTCAATTTTTATATCATTCAAGAAGTTTCCCCACGTGTTTTCTTTTGTGCTTCACTATCAAAATCTTTATTTTCTCACAAGCTTGAGCTATTAATTGTAAAATCTATCCTCTAAGATCTTGTATTATGAGAGGTGTTTGTGATCTTTGTGATCATCAAGTATTGTAACCATTCTCTTTTTCTTTGTTTTTTGCTTTGTGCCTGCTCTCTTATGTAGAGGTGATTGTTTTGCGACTCCTCTTGTTTATAGGATTGGTTTTGTGTCTTTTGTGAAGTTTCTTAGTGGAGATTGTAGAAATCCTTCACGCGGTGAAGGCGGGGACGTAGAGCTTCATGCTTGAACCTCGAAAGATATCCTTGTGTTTGCATTTGGCAATCTCTCTCTACTCTCTTTATATCTTGCATTACTATAATTATTCATCTGTACATGCTTGGCATTGTTCTTGTGTTGACATTTGTATTGATCCAAGAGAGTTATTGAAGCACCTCAACTCTTATAAAAGGGGAACCTTGAGGAGAAGTTCTTGAGCCCTCACCAGGAATTCAGCTTCACTTATCTATTGTGTTAGTGTAAAAGTTTTAATTCCACATTATTTGTCATTAGATTAGCATTGCACCTATTCACCCTCCTCTAGGTGTACTTTCAGATCTTCGCTATGGAGACTGAAGCCTCCGAATAGCTGAGTAGCTTTAACTGGGTTGAGGATCCAGAGGGGTGATTCTGGATTGATATGGCCTAGGGGCGGGACCTGAGGTTCTTTTCTGTTGGCCCAAAGACCCTTCACCTTAGTTTTGATGATAGTTAACTTATAAAGTTAAGTTACTAATGATCTTGTATTTATTAAGTTTTAGTTATTGATTAAGATCTTAGTAGGTGTTAAGTTTCAACAAAGAATTTAAAGTCAAGTTTTAAAGCTAACACATATTGATTCAAGAGCTCGCGCATTATGATCCCATCTAGTACTTGGATGCAATTAAGCTCTTTGGTTCGGGTTTGGATCGAGTCGACTTGGAGATGGAGATTGACAAGAAGACTTGCATCTAGATTTGTTTAGTTTTTTTGTTTAGATGTTATGCAAGAATAGACTAGTCTTGATATACTCAAGTATAAACACACAAGTTCAATAGTTTTGGGTTTCAGTTTAACCGGTTTTAGATTTTCAAGAATATACATATATAGTTTTCATGAATAAATAGAATCAAAATAAGTTTTACATATTTAAATGTATATTGAATTTCATTCATATACATCTATGTTTCATATTGACTAAAAACTTATTTTGATGATTCTAGTTTATGGTTTCAAGTTTTGTTTTTAACAAAACTTAGTTTTGGATTTAATGTCAAAAACATAGATATATCGTTTATATGTGTATTGGATTCTATCCATACACAATATGCTTCATATATGTTTCTAATATCTTGTTTTTATATTTATACAAGTTTAGAGAAAAATTAGTTTTCCATTTAAAAGTTGATTTTTGAAAAATACGGTTTTTGGTTTAAAGCTTAATTTTCATGCCTAAATAATAGTTCAAATAGTTTGTAATATGTGTCAATTTTTGGTCACACATATTTGTACTTTAAATATTTATATGAACTTATTTTTATGGATTTATGTGATTTTACAGAATATTAAAAGACCAAATATTTCAACCTATAACCTTGGTTTTTGGTCTACTAACGGTTGACCGACCGGTCGGAGCCTGGCTCGGTCGACCGGTCGGTTGACCGATATGCACATATGTGCACAGGCTTTAGCGGTCGACCGGGCGATCGACCGTTCCAGAGAAATTGCTCTTTGGATTTGGGCCCGGTCGACCGACCAGAGAAAGTGCTCTCTAGTTCTGGTCTCGGTCGACCGGACGGTCAACCGACAGTGAGAAAATTGTCACTGTGCCTTGGGGGCGGTCGACCGATTGGTCAATCGATAACCCCAACAGTAAATCCGACCGTTGGCGGTCGACCGACAGGTCATTTCTGACATATTCTGGACCCTAGCGGCTATATTTTCAGACCTTATAAATATGGGTCCTTTGAGCGAGTTTTAACTAAGAATTTCAAGAGCAAAATTTCTCATATTTTCAAGTATTTTCAGTAAGTTTTAAAAAGGTTTTTGTGCTAAAAATTCTCTATCATTATTTCTTTTCAAAGTTTTTAGAAAATCAACGAAAAGCTAGATTTGGAAAATTTATTTTGTTCTTGATTACATATCTATCAAGAAGTTTTTCCCAAGTATTTCTTTATTGTTTTATTTTCAAACACTTTGATTTCTCACATACTTGAGTTATTCAATTTTAAACCTATCTTTAGGATCTTTTGTACTGTGAGAAAAATTATTTGTGATATTTTGATATCACCAAGAAAGAGTTCGTGATCTTTGTGATTACCAAGTGTATTTTCTTCTTTACTTTGTGCTTGGCTAAGTGCCCACCTCCTGTGTAGAGGTTTGTGTTGTAGAGAGAGGGAGTTGTGTACTCTAGTGTTGAGTTGTAATTCCTCAGTGGAGGTCTTTGTGTGGAAGATCCTATAATGGATAGTTGAAATCAATCTGTGTGAAGGCGGGAACATAGAGCAGTAGCTCGGACCTCGAAACATATCCTTGTGTTTGCATTTAGATCTTCTCTCAACTCTCTCTCTCTTATATCTTGTATTGTTATTACTTGTTCATATTCATATACATGCTAGATATTATTTGTGTGCCCAAATTTGTGTTCAACCAAGAGACTTTTTAAAGCACTTCAACTCTTAATCTAGAGGAATCTAGAGGAGTAGTTCCAGAGCCCTTCATGGGGAATTCGGGTTGACTCTTGGTTACACATAGTGTGTTTTGCAATTAAGTTTTAAATTCCACATAATTTGTCCTACATTAGCTTGTACACCTATTCACCCTCCCTCTAGGTGTACTTTCATTTTCTTGGGCCCATGTTGGGCTTGCTAGCATATTGAGTTTGCTTTGCAGAATAGTGGTTGCCGCTTGGGGCACCTCTGAGGTAGCATGACACGTGTTGTGATCTTGACAGCGATTGAAAACCGACCATTACAGATACCCCCCACTTCCCCCTTTTTCAGAGTTTATAATCGGAAAGGTGCAGAAGCGTAACCGATTTTATCCTTTAATTTGGGACTAGGCTTGTTGTTTTATGGCCAGTGAAGAAGTGATCGAGGAGTCACTTCAAGTTTGGAGCATTTAATGATGTCATTGCACCAAGTGGCTAGCTGTCACATCGCGCGTCTGATCGGTGTGCGCAATGAGCAGATAACCATCACCTAGACTATTAAGGCCTCTTGAGATTCGTGCAACAATTTGATTTGAATTGAGGGGACGTGCATCTTCTCAATTCAAACCGAGGTCATTATTACGATGACTTCATCTTCCCGTGTGTAAATTGAGGGGAGATTTTAGGGGTTTTTCTTCTGAAATCCTTAGCCTTCAAAATTTTCCCAAATCTTCTTTCTCCTTTTGCCCTCAAATCCACAACTCAATCCTTCATTCTTCGACCTTTTCTTGACTAGATCTGAGAGATGACGAGTCGAGGAAGAGCTGTTGTCATTTATGGGAAGAGAAAGAGAACTGCCTTTAGGATGAGAGAGGCGATAGACTTCGATCCTACGCCGACCATCCTCCACAGCCAAGAGGATGTTATCAAGTATTTAAAGAAGTATCATGGCCCTTGCAACCTGGTATTGAAGTGGATTGGTGCCCCTAAGACAAATTTCTAGGTCTCTCCCCCTAATGGAGGTGTATATTTTTACCCCCAGGTTTTGGTGCTGAGCGTGAAACTTCCATTGATCGACTTTACCCACCAAGTGCTAACCTTCTACAATGTCGCTCTTACCTGATGCCAGGTGCGTGGTGAATGATCCTAGGTTTTGAAACCCTTTGTGTCAATTTTGTCGCTCCCTCGTACAGTATCGAGGATTTTTCCACCTTTTACATGATGCGAAAACTTTCTTCTAGGGTTCATTGCTTTACTTTTTGGGGAACTGGCAGAAATTAATCGTTAACCTCCCGAGAGTGACAATGGTGGAACTGCACTGTAGTTCGGGTTTCGATCCCTGGGAAGCCATCACATAAAGTGGTCGTGGGAGCGTTCCGAGTGCTTGGGTACAAGCGTCATTACCCAGGGCAGTGAATTGGTTTTAGAGGAGTTTAAGGAGCAAGCTAAGAAGCTGTACCAGATCAAATATGACATGCGTAAATGGAGTTGATTACAAGACCTGAACAAGCCTGAAATGGCTCCCGAGGCTCCAAGGGATAAATATTCAGTCAGGGGCACAGTCGGGCCGACCCTCGATGTTGCCAGAGGAGAGACCGATGGTGGTGAGGCTTTGCCCGAGGAGGTGGAGGGTTATGCTAAAATACACCTAGAGGGGAGGGTGAATAGGTATACTAGCTAATCTAATAACAAATGATGCGAAATTAAAAACTCAATTGCAACAAACTATGTGTAACCAAAGAGTGTAGCCGAATTTCCCGTGAAGGGCTCTGGACTATCTCCTCGAGATTCCTCTAAATTAAGAGTTGAGGTGCTATACGAAGCTCTCTTAGTTCAACACAAGTATGAGCACATACAAACTATATCTAGCATATAAATATGTGCAATATAAAGTAATGTAAGATATAAGAGATAGAGTTTAGAGATAGTGGATCAAACGCAAACAATAAGATATATTTTGAGGTTCGAACCACTGCTCTACGTTCCCGCCTTCACACAGAAAGATTTTCACTATATGTCCACATAGGACCTTCCACAAGGGGACCTTCACCGAGGAATTACAACTCTACACTTGGAGTATACTACTCCTCTCTGAAATACAATCACCTCTACACAAAAGGGATAGGCACAAAGCCAAACCACAATCACCTTTACACAACAGGGACAAGGTACAAAACCAAAAATCAAACATAATCACATCTACACAAGAGGGATAGGCGCAAAGCCAAAAGTCAATCACCTCTACATAAGAGGGACAAGGCATCAAGCCAATGCTCAGCAACAATCACCTCTATTCAAGAGGGACAAGGCACAAAGCCAAAACAAAGAAGAGATTACAAACGTGGTGATCATAAATATATCACAAACAATTTTTCTCACAAAACAAGATCCTATAGATATGATAGCACAAGTGTGAGAAAATAAAATGTTTGAAAAAGAAAATAACAAAGAAAAACACTTGGGAAAAACACTAGATAGATATGAAATAAAGATCAACACCAATTTCCCCAAGGCTCTCTTTTCTTTGAATTTTCCAACACTTTAAAATAAATAAAAGATAAAACTTTTAGCTCAAAAACGTTTTTTAAAACTTGCAGCTAAACACTTGAAAAGATAAAAAAATAGCTCTCTAAAAATCTTGTTCAAAATAGCCCATGGGAAGCCCTATTTATAGCTTCTCAAAAATATAGCCGTTGGCAGCCAGAAAAGGTCAGTTTTGACCTTCCGGTCGAACGGCTGGTCGACCATCCAACGGTCATCTTTCTGACCATTGGGCCTCCGGTCGACCGCCCGGTTGACTGAGACTAGCCTGTCGGTCAACCGCCCGGTCGACCGGTACTACCCGATAGTTGGGTAGTTACAGTTGGCCTTCTAGGCTGGCCTTGTGCGTGTTCTTGTGCACATCGGTCGACTGGTCCGGTCGACCGCCAGCGGTCTCTGGCTGGGATTAAGGATATGAAACTTGGTCTTTTTAACTCTAATAAAATCTCATAAATTCTCATAAATTTCACAAAAATCAGTTCTTATAAATATTTGAAGAACAAATATGTGTGACCAAACATCAACACATATTACAAACTATTTAAATTATTTTTGTGATATAGAAATTAAGTTTTAACACAAAATCGGTATTTTCTGAAAACCAAACTTTGAAATGAAAATCCGATTTTTCCCAAACTTGTATAAATACAAAAACAAGATATTTAAACTTTTTTGAAGCATATTGTGCATGAATAGTTACCAATACACATGTAAATGACATATCTATGTTTTTGACATAAATTCAAAATAAATTTTGTTAATTACAAAACTCTAAACACACGAAATAGAATCATCAAAATAATTTTTTCTAAATATTTGATCCAATAATGTATATGGATGAAATCCAAAACACATATAAATCATATAAATTTGTTTTGATGAAATCTAATTATGAAACATAAGGATGTATAATTTGAAGCTCAAAACCAAAATGGTATTTTCTAAAATCAAAACTATCTTTATGAAAACACTATATAAATTTTGTGTGTACGTGTATGAGCTTGAGCAATCCATAACTAATCTATCTTTTATATTTTATCTAAAACACAAAATCGTAACAATTACAAGCATGACACAAGTCTTCACGAAAATCTTCTTCTCCTTCTTGACTTGGTCCAAACCTTGATCCATGAGCTAGACTCTTCTTGATACATGATGCGATCTTTAAAGTGCGAGCTCTTGAATCAACACGTGCTACCTTCAAAACTTGACTTCAAATCTTTTGTTGAAGCTAAACATTGACTAAGATCTTGATCAAATATGTAACACAAGATCATTAGTACTATAACTACATGAGTTCATCATCATCAAAACTAGTGTGATGGGCCTCTGGGCCAACAATCTCCCCCTTTTTGATGATGACAAAACTCATGGAGTTATATATGCATGGATTAACGATAAGCTTCATAGAAGCTGTTTGACACATATATTGCATAAATATTATAACATTCCTACATATATTCTGTAAGAATATTACAAATAACTTGTCTTAATATCTTAATTCATGCAGGGTATGATAGGGAGAAGATAATCATGAAATTTATCTAATTAAATTCAAAAATTTAAAAGAAAAGGGATCGATTCAAATTCAAATGTTATAGAAGTTATCTTATCTGAAAACTGAATATATCAGATAAGATAATATCATCTCATCTAAAAAAAATGTATTATTTGAAGACCCTATCTATTTCGCTGAAGATAAATGAATATCTTATCAATTCTAGAAGATAAATTGAAAATCCAAGAGGATAAATGGATTGAGAGAAGATCAACGGATGAGATGAAGCAATTTAGATTCGGATTTAAGCTGTATATAGTTTATCATTTTAATCATAACTTTCGCTACTGAAACTAAAATTTAATGATTCAAGATGATACATAAAGAAGATTTAAAGGCCTGCAATTCTTCTGTTGATTACGATTTCTAATTCTATCATTTGATAAGTGATATTTAGCAATCAATACGCCAACAAGCTGCAGATCAGAATTGAATTTTTGGATAAATCAAATCAAATTTAGAGATAAAGGAAGAATTTAAATTCAGAAATATCTAGCTCTTTCTATCTTCATACGCTTTTTATCTCTCTAATTTTTTCCTATAAATACCCTCAAACCTCGAAGGCAGAGAGCGTACCACTTTAGAGAGAGCTTTACTTTAGATTTTTCTTTTCTTCTTCAATGTAATTTTTATTTTTCTTTTATTTTTCTTTTTAGCTTAGGTTAGAGAGAGTTACATGATTAAAAGAGAGGAAGAGTTATTATAGAGTGACACTATTGTAATCTTTTCTTCAAGAAACTTTATTGAAGGTGACAATAATCAATAGAGGTTTCCTACTTTTCTTCATTGTGCTCGATCTCGCCGAAGCCTTACTTTCTTTTATTCTTTTCTATTACTTTGCTTTACTCCATGCTAAGGTAAATTTCATTATGGTTCAACAGTAGAGGTAAACATTCTTCGTTTATTTCTTTTTATTTTTTATTTTTACATCAACACTTTTTTAGCTCTTTTTGTTTCTTTTCTTTTATAATTAAAACAACACCACCACCATCTCTTCTTCTACCATCTTCTTCTTAACTTAACTTAATATATTTATTTCTTTTTATAAACTGAGAAGATAAATATTAGCTAGTTTTTGTAAATTAAAAGAAGAAACTTACATAACGCTTTATCGCTGTCCCTCCCTATGGATCACGACCCGTTAGTCCTAAGCTACACGGTAGAATTGAGGACCTAATACTGTTCCTAAAATTTTTTATTTTTCTGTGCAGGTTTGGCTCGATTATAATTTTGGCGCCGATGCCGGGGAGGGACGGTAAGTTTTATTTCTTTTTAATTTACTTTAATGAATTAATCCCGTTTTCTTCTTTGTTTTGGTGTACATGGGCTAATTACAGTAAACTAAGAGCTGTAGTAGACATATTGCTACTCTGTGCTTCTGTCTAAGAAGGTAGAGCATCAGAGCCCACAATTGTGGTGAACTACTAACTGTAGTCTCTTACATGTTGCTTTATAGAGATTAACTCTCTGCAGTTATTAGTTTATCTGTTTAACTCACTCTGTATATTTTGCTAATCAACAGTAACTTGTTGCTTTGTAAATGCTAAAAAATGTTAGACTCCTGCATCTTAGGGCATCTGTCTATTCCGTTTCTTTACATTACTGTTGAAGAGTGCTGGAGCAAAGGTATGTGTTCATTGCATATAGTTTAGAAAACATATTTTGAGTGATTCATATTGCTTGAATGTTACCTTTTACTTTATACTTGTACACTGCACTAAAAAGACTAAGGGCATATCCTTAACCAAGATAAGGTGGGGAAGTCATTACCATTTCTTAGCCCAAAAATCATCTCCTCACTCACTAACCCAGCCTAACATAAAATTGAGTAGACGTTGGCCCTAGGGGTATCTCGGACTCAAATAGGAATTGACTTAAGGGGGAAGTTGTAAGAAGTTGACTCTTAACATAAAATTGAGTAGACGTTGGCCCTAGGGACATCTCAGACTCAAATAGGGATTGACCTAAAGGGAAAGTTGTAAGAAGTTGACTCTTACCAAATCGGTGTCTAAGATTGGGGATTGAGGGGTAAAACCCCAAAGACTGGTGTTTTGGCATAATTAGGCCCGTTGCTTAGGTACGGATACCTCCTACCAATCTTGCCTCTACCTGACCGATTAACTTGTGGCCAGATTCTGCAATATATCTCCTGTGGATAATCAACAGTTAGGAGTCGTCTAGATCTAGGCTCTACCTTAACATAGGCTAGATTTTTTTCTTATTTGTTTATTTGTTTGTTTTTATTTTTTCTTGTGAAAATGGATTATAATTACAATTATTCTAATTATAACTCAAATCCATATTTCACCCCAACCTCTTTCAATTCGGATATTACCAACTCGGTATTACATAACTCTAACCGACCAGTATGCCAGATTGGTCTTATCCGAATCAATATATGCCCCAATCCCAGTATTATGAACAAGAATGGGACAATCATCACTACTCTTCACCGAGTCAGTGAGGATACAACTCCCCCGAGTCTTACCATCAACAACCTCACCAATAAACAACTTCATATAATCCATACCAAGACCAACCTATGAAGATAAATCTTCTTTAGAAAAGACTTTTGAAGCCTTTCTTGAGTCCACACAACAAGTACAAATCATAGCGGACTCAATTCTCCAAAACAATTCCCAAATCCAAGATCCTTACTCTAATTTCCAAGTCCAACCACAACAAAAGAACCGGTTGACTTAGAAAAGACTATGAAATTCATAATCAGTCCCAAAATGATTGTATTCAATCCTAAACGGATTGTCTCAAATCTCTTAATAGGCTAGAAGCAAAAGTGAGTTATTTGGTCAACACAATTAATGATAGGAATGAGGAAACTCTATCTTACACATTTTCGACCATTCCTGATTCTCCTTGCTATATTGATAAATAATCATGGTATCTTGGAGATTTTAAACCAAGATTCAATTTCACCATATAATTTTGAACCTGACCAAGATCAACACATTGATAAATTGGCAAGTTTTAATTTTAATGAGATTGATCTTGAAGATGAATGTGACACCGATTCTCAATATTGTGATTCAGTTCCATTTTTTGAATCTATGTTGACTCCTGTATCCTTACCTGATTTGGACTTAATTCTGAAGCCAACACTGATTTCTATCCCCATAAAACTTGAACATGAACCACTTATTTTGGATAGTCACATTCCATTATTGAGAAATGAATGTGAACTTCAATTCTATAATTTAGACCAAATTCATGAACCAACTCCTACTCTCGAATCTAAACTTGATTTGAGTTTATTCCCGAGTCCGTATCGGTTCCCATTCCCTTCATTATTGAGCCCAAATCATCCATTCCACAAATTACATTCCTTTGTTGGATCAAGGTTTAGATCAATATGACTTCGTGATGATATCCTAAGATTGGTCATATAATCGGGAAAAATTTCATGTTAGGATCTTGCATAATTCTATTCATATTAGAGAGTATAAAAATGCTAATAAGAAAGAGGTCCTGAAAGGTAGGTTCCATGAAAATCTACAGTATCTAGATTTGGTAGAAACGCTTGGCCCAATGAGACCACCACCGGAACCACCACCTTGAGGTGATAATTTTCCTTTCCTTTCTCCTTTTTCATGTATTATTGCATTTCATTCATACATTGAGGACAATGCATGAGTTAGGTGTGAGGGAGGGTTTACTAACATGCTAACTTTACTAATTTAAAAAAATAAAAATCTTTCTTTAAAACTTTTTGAAAAGGAAAATAATACCTTGACTTATTTTTGTAAAAAATTAAGTTAATTTTAAGGAACAAGATGATCATAATTAGGATTTCTTATACTTGGTCAAAATAAAATTATTTGTTGATTTTGAGGTAGGAAGAAAAATTGTAAAAGTAATTTAGTCTTAATTTTACCTTAATGAAATATACATACTTTATACACTTACACACTTAGGGTTCTAAAATAAAGATTCTTATGCTTTATATAAATAATATATATATATATACATATATCCCAAAAAAATCCTCTAATTAAGCTGGGTATTTGTGCCTCATAAAGCATAAGTATTCACGCCTAAAAGTGGTTCATATAAATAAAAATCCTTACTTTTGTGGTCTTATTTTCTTGAGTCCTAAGTTTTTGGAGTGTTTTCTCACCCGGTGCCCTAAAATTGTCTACTTTGGGAGTCACCGACTAAGGCTCGTTACATGGGCGAATTAGAAAGTCTAATAGAGCTAAGGGATATTACCTCCATAAATAAAAAAAAGAAAATAATAAGGCATAAGAGTTAGAGTTGAAGAATCCTGAATCAAAATTTCAAGGTCACAAGGTGCATATGACTTAGGGTAAAATAATAGACTATATGAGAAATACAATTTTAATCCTTACCTTAATTGAAAACATGTTTTTGAATAAAGACTAGAATGACTAAGTTTTGATAATCCTATGACTTATAGATTACTTGAAATTTTACATTAATACTTTAAATATTTTTTTCCTTCAAAATGCGTTTTCTAAAATATACTAACAATTCATTTCTTTTTCTTCATGGATTTTGTGGGTGCAATCCACTGAAAACCCTCATGAGACAAAACTCGTCCTCTACGGATAACCTAGAAGTTTAACGGCTTATTGCACATGCTAAGTGCAACCATGATTCCTACGAAAGTGAGTTAGGTTAGGTTAGCTCTACTTTTTGTTTTGCTCGAGGACGAGCAAAAGATAAGTATGGGGGTTTGTTTGGACACATATATTGCATAAATATTATAACATTCCTACATATATTCTGTAATGAATATTGCAAATAACTTATTTAATGCTTAATTCATGCAGGAAATGATAGGAAGAAGATAATCATGAAATTTATCCATTTAAATTCAAAAGTTCAAAAGAAAAGGGATCGATTCAAATCTAAAGGTTATAGAATTTATCTTATCTGAAAACTGAATATATCAGATAAGATAATATCATCTCATCCAAAAAAAATGAATTATTTGAAAACCCTATCTGTTCTGCTAAGATAAATGAATATCTTATCAATTCTAGAAGACAAATTGAAAATCCAAGCGGATAAATGGATTGAGAGAAGATTAATGGATGAGATGAAGCAATTTAGATTCGGATTCAGGCTGGATACAATTCAGTATTTTAATCATAACTTTCGCTATCAAAGCTCAAATCTAATGATTCAAGATGCTACAGAAAGAAGACTTAAATGCCTACAATTCTTCTGTTGATCATGATTTTCAATTCTATTATTTGATAAGTGATATTTAGTAATAAACACGCCAACAAGTTGCAGATCAGAATTGAATTTCTGGATAAATCAAATCAAGTTTAGAGATAAAGG